>JAUPFP010000020.1:2231494-2431494 GCA_036925085.1 Brachycybe producta
TAAAGAAATGCGTTTTGTTTTAGAAATTTTGGCGAGGTAAGTGAGCCATAAAAAATAATAGCATTTTAACCATATGCATACTGAACAGTGACTCTCAGTGAATCTCAAATTTAGCTTTTGAAAGTTTGTAAGCACCTCTTGCCAGTATCTGTGCGCCGTGTGCGGGTAACGTAACAGTAAACGTTTTTATGAAATCACTTTGCAAACAGTCAATTTTCAATAAAAGTTTGTAACGGATCCTGCTTCGTACAGGATAGAATCTGCTTCGGGAATGACAGTTCATTCTTGCGAATGCCCTAGTTTGAACAATAACAAAATAATTAGCACAGGCATTAATCTATTAGCTTCAGGATGTTTCCTTTTTATAACCTTTAGCACGTGAAATTATTTTTCTATTAGAATCAGATTTGCTTTGTGCTCTTGATGTCGCAGCATTGATTGATGATTTTGCACATGAAAAATCTCGTCAACGAACATTTTAATAAAATTTACATTAGTATAATAAAATAGTTTCATTGCTAATTGAGTGATTGTTAATTTCATATAGGAGTACTGAATATTTATTCAGTGGTTAGGACACTTCAACATCTTTAACTAAATTATCAGTGGTCAATGATGGCATAATGTGTCTTCGCTACTCGTGCTTTGGAATGCATGTTTTTATGCACTAAGATTAGGGTTTACGTCATTTATGGAAGGGGCCCATATATATTATCCTAGGGCCCCCATGTAGGCTGATCCCGCCCTGTGTAAAGTTCACCTAAAGAACTTGCGAAGCAAATTCTATTTCCGACAAAGCAGGGTCCATTAAAACTATGACTAATTTTGAAATCAGGAACATCTTTTTCGATAACCTTGTCTTACTGAAGGTTTTGCCATGCATTATGTTACATACGAAATCACTAATATTATGCAATCGGGCTATTACATATGAACTAAATGTACTCTTGTTCAAAAGTGAAATAAAAAAAATTTACCTTCAAGTGGTGTGTCATTTGTTGCCTGAAAGAAAAGAAAAACATTTTAAAATTAATATATTATGAAAATTAGTCACTCCATATTAATTTATCGGGAAAATTAAGCCAGTATATAATTTCAAATAGAGACACACCTAGATAATTTTGCATACTGTGACAATGAAAAAAATGTTTACCCAAAGAACTGTTTCACAAGGAAGCAAGTGCCAAGCTAAAATTGAAAATGAGAAAATAGCCTTAAATACATGCAGTTTTGGCGACCCATTCGACCCATTTTGTTATCGGTTTTGTTTCTGACCAAATATAAATTTCCGTCTTCAATGGGTTAGTTATCTAGCATAAAAATACATTATAGTTATGTTAGTCGTTCTCTGGCTATGTAGCTTTATTTATTGAGAAAAACCAACAGTAAAAGTTAATAAGGTTCGAAGGTCACTGAAGACCTGTAGGTTAAACTCAAATTGACTCAAGAACCATTTATAACATATTTTATTTAAACATAGCAATAGTAGTAAATTTTATATGGAAATGAAATAATATAAAATCTTAAATACCCATGAGCAAGATTCAAGAAAATAACATGCCTGATTAAATGCAAAAATTAATATTCTTTATAGTAAATAAAAATGAGTACTTAAATCTTAGTTAGTCATGAATACATACAGAGCAAAATTATATGCTTACTTATAATATATAAATATACTTAAAATCATGACTAAATTATAACTAAAGAGACTTAAAATACGTATTAAAGAAACAATTAAGAAGTGTAGTGACTTACAATACAAGTAGTAGAACCTTCATTTCAGATAGCTTCCAACTTTGACAAAGGGAGACTTAGTACATTTTTCAGTTTTAGTTTCAGAGATACTTTCTAATAGAAAGACCAACAATTACAAAATTATGGTAACTTATGTGACTTCAGACAAAAAGACCGACAATCCAAAGATTATGGTAACTTATGTACTGAGCCACAAAGACCAACAATCAAATGATCATGGTAACTTAAATGCCTGCTGACAAAAAGACCGTCAATCCAAAGATCATGGTAACCTAAATCAGAAAGACCATCCAGTTTCCAACTGAAATATACCAAGCTCTTCCTTGTCACTCCAGTCCAAGATTCTTCTGAGAGAAAGGTTGAAGACAGGTCATCTGCCACATTAGCTTTTCTAGCCAAAAGGTTGGCCTTTTTATACAAGTTTTTTCTCATAGAGAATCATTGGAGCTTTGTGATTGGTAGATAAACTTTTAGCACTATTAACCTTATTTGCATATGAGCTCGACAATTTTTCATACAAAAAGTTGACAGTAATAAATTTATAACCATGAGAAAATATATTTAAGTTGGGGTCTTAAATACATTCTCTAATGTGGATTGGGAGTATTGGAGAACATTTCCTTTTGGAGTTCTATAAGTTCTCATGCCCTCTTGTGACCCTAGTTGAAGAGTTTCTTTTTGAGAATGATTAAATTATTCAACTGTGCAACCCACATATAACTTAACTATTGCTAACATGAAGCAATGTGAGTATTAATACAAGATAAATGATGGTAATATAAATCAACCTAACTTTCTTTGAAAAGGCAACCACCAGTATTTTCATAAATAATGTAACTGGGCCTTTATTGAAAAAGGAGGGCCTTAATTGCAACTTTGGAAGTGTGAGAATAAACTTGAGCTCTATGCAATAAAAGAAATAAAAAGAATACATAAGTATAATCTGCATAGGCCTAAACTCTAAAAAAATCAAACTGATAGCTAAACATTAAAACACATTATATCAGTTCAAAATTATTTATACAATGCCTATCAAATGATTTAAAATAGTAGAAAAAAGCATAAGGACATTACAAGAGTAAGATAACCACAATAAAACAACTTGAAGAATATATACAACATAAAAACTCAAAAAAATGCATAAAACATGCAAAACTTCTAATGTGAATAAACATGGAATATGAATAACATGGTACTCAATACACCTTAAAAGTTTTTTGTAAAGAACTAGGAGGGGAGAAATTACTTTCCTTACAAGTTTCATAAGAGGGGAAGAGCTTTAACAATAGAGTTAAATGATAAAAGAGGGTGAGAGCTAAATGTTTAAAAGTCATGGAGAAATTCAGGCTGTGTAGGCCTATGTTAAAAATAGGCCTATCTAGAATTGTGTCTGGTTTTCATATAAACAGGCTGAGAGGCCAGGACTTTTTATATTTCCCTAGTTTCCTGGACTTTTACTTCTGTTTATTGGCAGACGGGCTATAACACTGCAAACAGGGGTCATATGAAATGTTAAGAAAAATACTTTTATACCAACATATAAACACGTAAATAAAACCAATAGTTAAGTTTATCAATCAATTATATGACATTCTAATATGCTTGTAAATATAATAAAATAATAGTAATAGTAATAATTATAATAATAATCATAATAATAATAATAATAATAATAATTATATATATAATATCCCAGGTCTGTGTTTCTGTCTGTCTGTCTGTCTTTCTGTCTGAAATAACGCTGTACAACCATTGAAGCACATCGGAATTTATATAAATTTAAATAAATGAAGTAATGAACAGCTTTTTTTTTCTCAAGGTCAACTATATGTTGCACCCTTCCCATCCAAGAACCCCATGATATTAAATTGGAGAGGGGGAAAGGTTGGATGGAAAGTGTAGAAGGGGGGGGGGCTAGAGAGAAACGTGGAGGGAGGAAAAGTGGGAGGGGGTGACTGAAATTGAAATGAAATTAGTAAAAAAAAAAAAAAAAACGACGCGCATGCGCACATCAGAGAAATGAAAAACACATTTTCTATTTCAAATATAAAAAGGGGAGGGGATAATAGTTGCAAAATTAAACTACAGTTTATCACAGGCAATTGTGCCATAAAAACAATTAACCCTAATGGAACATTTTCCTTAAAACCATTTGCCCTAAAACCATTGCCCTAAAACTATTTGCCCTCAAGGAACACTTGCCCTAAAACCATTTACCCTAAAACTATTTACTCTAATAGAACATTTGCTCTAAAACAACTTGCCCTAAAACCACTTGCCCTTAAAAACATTTGCCCTAAAACTATTTGACCTCAAAGAACATATGCCCTAAAACCAATTACTGTATATTTAGACTAGTCATTAGGGGAACATCTCCTTAGGGCAAATGTTTTTTTAGGGCAAATGTCCCTTTAGGGCAAATGTCCCTTTAGGGCAAATGTCCCTTTAGGGCAAATGTCCCTTTAGGGCAAATGTCTTTTTAGGGCAAATGTCTTTTTAGGGCAAATGTCTTTTTAGGGCAAATGTCTTTTTAGGGCAAATGTCTTTTTAGGGCAAATGTCTTTTTAGGGCAAATGTCTTTTTAGGGCAAATGTCTTTTTAGGGCAAATGTCTTTTTAGGGCAACTGTCTTTTTAGGGCAACTGTCTTTTTAGGGCAACTGTCTTTTTAGGGCAACTGTCTTTTTAGGGCAACTGTCTTTTTAGGGCAATATCTCCCTTTAGGGCAATATCTCCCTTTTAGGGCAATATCTCCCTTTTAGGGCAATATCTCCCTTTAGGGCAATATCTCCCTTTAGGGCAATATCTCCCTTTAGGGCAATATCTCCCTTTAGGGCAATATCTCCCTTTAGGGCAATATCTCCCTTTAGGGCAATATCTCCCTTTAGGGCAATATCTCCCTTTAGGGCAATATCTCCCTTTAGGGCAATATCTCCCTTTAGGGCAAATGTCCCTTTAGGGCAAATGTCCTTTTAGGGCAATATCTCCCTTTAGGGCAATATCTCCCTTTAGGGCAATATCTCCCTTTAGGGCAAATGTCCCTTTAGGGCAATGTCCCTTTAGGGCAAATGTCCCTTTAGGGCAAATGTCCCTTTAGGGCAAATGTCCCTTTAGGGCAAATGTCCCTTTAGGGCAAATGTCCCTTTAGGGCAAATGTCCCTTTAGGGCAAATGTCCCTTTAGGGCAAATGTCCCTTTAGGGCAAATGTCCCTTTAGGGCAAATGTCCCTTTAGGGCAAATGCCCCTTTAGGGCAAATGTCCCTTTAGGGCAAATGTCCCTTTAGGGCAAATGTCCCTTTAGGGCAAATGTCCCTTTAGGGCAATATCTCCCTTTAGGGCAATATCTCCCTTTAGGGCAATATCTCCCTTTAGGGCAAATGTCCCTTTAGGGCAAATGTCCCTTTAGGGCAAATGTCCCTTTAGGGCAATATCTCCCTTTAGGGCAATATCTCCCTTTAGGGCAAATGTTTCTTTAGGGCAAATGTTTCTTTAGGGTAAATTGTTTTAGGACAAAAACTTAATCAGATTGAAATTTAAATGAACTGCTTTTTTCTCATGGTCAACTTTATGTTGCACTCTCCCGATCCAAGAATCCAAATAATAGTAAGGACAGGCAAGTAAAGACAGTAAAATACAGTCGTTTTCCCCGCCTTTTTATGAGGGCCAGCAACTTTTAATTATTTTGTTATATCGTCTGATGTCACATGCCCCGTTCTTTTCAATTTTGAATTGGTTGTTATTTGGTCTGACGTCACATGCCCCGTTCTTTTCAATTTCCAATTGGTTGATATTTGGTCTGACAGTCATAAAGGGGCGGGGCACACGACTGTATCTCCCTGTCTTCACATACCTATAACAATATTAAGGTGCTTATAAAAAACACAAGTGGTCAAGGCGAATTGCTTCATGACAACCGGACAGTCACACAAAAAGAAACTAGATGCTCCCGTCATTTATGACGGGTTACCCCACTAGTAATAATAATAATGATAATAATAGTGTTAATACTAAAAATAATTCAATTAGTGGTAGGCTTAGTAGACCAAAAAAAATATGCATTTTGCATTCTGAAATTTAGGCCTATGTAGAATGAAAAAAATCTTCATTCTACAGTTCAGTGGAACTATGTAGAATAGGATCTTACAATAAATGTTTTCAATTTTGCGAAAGTAGCAAGGGAAACAAAATTTTTTACGAATTTTTTAAGCTTATAAATTGTTCCAAGCAAAGCCAGCCTTCAGGATTGTATTATAGTGAGAGAGTGACAAATGCTAAATTTGAAAATGACTACATTGGCCAGAAAATAGAATAAAAGACACCTAGGTAATTCATGTGTAACACCCAGTATATATTCCCCAGAATTCTGGCCTGGGGTTGCATAACTCCACACTGTCCCTCCTTCCTCCTGGGTACGAATCTGTTTGGGAGTGCGAAGGAATATCCCATCGGGCGTGGTCACTTGGACCAGGTTGCACCTCGTTGGTGTACACAGGTTCAAGCCTATAAAAGCACTGCATTTTCTTTTGTGGTCTAGTCGCTTTCTGAAAATAATTCATGATGTCTTATGTTGATCATCTATCATAATTTGCTAAGGGCTGACTTCCTCCCTTCCTCTCTCACTCCCTTTGTGCATGAATGTTCTCGGAAACTACACACTCTAGAATCGTGAAAGTTAACCAGATGGGCTTCTTCGTAGGCTACATTAGAATTTTCAATTTTGTTCCGTTTAAATTATTTTTGTGAAATTTTTCATTGGGAGGAGACTTCGTGGGAGCCGACGTTACCCGGAGTTAACCAGGAGAGGCGGCTATGGGTGCAGTCCCATCCCCGTAACCAGAGTCTTGAAGCGGGTAAGTTGGTTTTAATTTGCCCGGGTATTGTGAGGGTCCAGTCGGGACTGTACAGTTGGGGTACATGTACCCCACCTCTCGTATGGTTAAACACCATAGATTTGACCATTTATTTGGTCAAATCACCGTACAGTGCGAGTATGCTGCTGGGCGCAGACTTTATTCTACAGAACAGCAGCAGAAATCACTGGTGACCTTGTTTAACCACTTATTTACCGTGAGGTATGGACTACGGTCTGTTGTACCGTGGTACTAAGTGTTGTACAAGGTTTTTACTGCAAGTACATCATGGGGTGCGGACTTTTGTCTGTGATACCACGGTAGATAGTGGTAAAAGAAGGTTTTACCTCTAGTACACCGTTCTTTACCGTGGGACATGGACTTTGGTTCATGATACCGCGGTTTTGCACAGTTCCATCCATTTGTTACGGTGTTTTACGGACTTTTGTCCGTGAATTTACCGTTTTCGATGGTGGAAACCCGTTGTCTGGTGGTTTTGGCAAGAATTGACCGTGGAAGCACGAAAATTTATGGAGCAAACACCTAAATTACCGATGGAGGATCGGGAAATTGGTACAGAAGCGGTGTTGGAGTTACGCAACCACGTAGTCGACCATCCCCATGTGGGGGTGGAAGGCAGTGTATCCCTGGCAACAGGAGTACGAAGCAGAAGCATGGACGATGATTTTCTGGAGAGAAACGTCGGGAACAATGTCCCTGAGTTCCAACCTCTGTTGGGAGAATTTGTCATGGTGTGGAGACGTGCCGTGGACGGTCTCCCCGGAGAATCACCTTTGGAAGTTGGCAGTGGGGCCGATGGTGATCTCAGTGGGCTTGGCACTTGGCCTCGGCCAAATGTCCACGGCGAAATTCACAGGCAATTGTGCCCAGCATTAGAATTTCTTTTGCTCCGCCCTTTTATGAATGTCATCAATTTATTATTGGTTTGTTACTTGGTCTGATGTCATAAAAGGGCAGAGGAAAAGAAGTTCTAATGCTGGGCACAATTGCCTGTGAATTTCGCTCCCGTCATTTATGACGGGTTACCTTACTATTAAATTAAGATTATAATTAAAATACTAAATCAATATTTTTTCAACAGTTTATATAATATATATTACTAGTGGGGTAACCCGTCATAAATGACGGGAGCAAAATTCACAGGCTCATTCCGCCCTTTTATGATGTCAGACCAAGTAACAAACCCAGTTAAAAATTGATGACGTTCATAAAAACGCGGAGGAAAAGAAATTCTAATGCTGAGCACAATTGCCCGTGATAAACTGTAGTTTAATTTTGCTACTATTATCCCCTCCCCTTTTTATATTTGAAAGAGAAAATGAGTTTTTCATTTTCCTCTGGTGTGCGCATGCGCATCGTTTGTTCCTTTTTTACTCCTTTCATTTCAATTTCAGCCACCCCCTCCCACTTTTTATCAACCTTCCACGTTTCTCTCTCTCTCCCCTTCTACACTTTCCAACTTTTTTCCACTCTCCAATTTAATATCATTGGGTTCTTGGATGGGAAGGGTGCAACATATAGTTGACCTTGAGAAAAAAAAGCCGTTCATTTATTCAAATTTATATAAATTCCGATGTGCTTCAAGGGTTGTATAACGTTACTAACAGATACACAGACGTGGGATATTATATATAACTAGAAAGAAAGCCCGTCTTCGACGGGTGTGATAGTGATGATAGCCTTATAGCCTCAGAAATTGGTTATAACTCGAGTTACACTTGATTGATTCGCCTGAAATTTTCGACATAAAGAGAACATGTTATATTATAAATTTTCTGCTGGTCAAAAAAACTTTTTTAACAAAGGTAAAAATTAAAAAAATTAAAAACTAAAACGACCATTTTATAATTACAGACGCACTAACAAACTTTTCACTTTTATTAATTATTGCGACAAAAAAACATGCTGAACACAACAGTAACATTAAAATTAATGAAGTATACGACTGTCCTGATGTTTTATAACTGAAATCATTATTTCCTGCATACTTTAAACAATGTTTATGAGGAAAGTTACAGAAATTCTGCCCTGAAGCAGCTAAAATGGCCCTTTTCGGCTTTGCTAATGTATTATAATCTCGGCAATCTGCTTAATCATCACTTAAGATGATGTACCAACTGTTCTCTATAGAAATTAAGTTGGGAAAACACATCGGCCATTCGAGAGTGGTATTTTCGTTTCGTTACCATTTTTTTATTAGGTTACTGGAGCGAACTGGTGCTAATGTTAGAGAATCGATGTTTTTATGGCAGTACATACCCTCCAAACATTGTCTGATAATCAATAATATTTGTTTAGGTTGAAATAAATTGAAAAAATGTTGAAAAACTAAGCTGCTCATTCCAAAGACACTAAATGTTTCCCATATCATTAAGCTGACCCACTGCCAAAATTTTGATTTAGAAAATATTGTGGTGATTTTCTCACATCCTTCCAATACAAAAAAGAAAGAAAAAAACGTCAAAATCATCAAGTTTGGTGGTAAGAGCCTAACAATATGCAAAGTGTTTAGTGCCCCTTGCAATGAGTAGCTTTGCCTGCATTTCAACCAAAAAAAATAATGTTTATTATGAGACAACGTTATGAGAGTGTTTACTAACAGTCCAAAGTCGATTCCCTAGTGTTAGGTTAGTATTCCAGCAAGGAAATGTACCAGTTCACTCCAGTAACGTTAGGAATGAATGGTTATGAAAACAAAATATCACCACTCTCAAATAGCCGGCGTGTCCCCCGGACTTAAATCCTACAGAGAACTTTTAGGAAATCATTGTACATAATGATTAAGCAGATTGCCATGATTATACTACAACAGTAGAGCTGAAAAGTGCCATTTTAGCTGCTTCTTGGCAGAATTTTTGTAAATTTTCTTATAAATATTGTTTACAGCAGGGTGGCAGTGTTTTAAATCAGATTGATTTAAATCATGATTTAAATCGTGACTTAAATCAATTGATTTTTTTAAAAAAATATTCATATTTATTTAAACATTAAAATTATACAATAAAAAGAAAACAGTTGCCAGCATTTTTCTTTATGTTTATAAAAAATAAAGTCGGGTGGTAGTCCATTTGTTAATGCATTATTTTTTGGAAGATATGCTTGAGGAAGTATCCCCAAATGACTGGTGGAAATCATTATAGGGACACATTGATATAAATAGCAATAGTAATCTATTTAAGAGCCTCAGAGGTAAACTGTGTTAAGTCACCAAACCTATATTTTACATGAAGAGTCATTTGAAAGTTTTCCTCTTCATTGAAGGAATAGGACTTAACATGATATAAAACCATCTAGCAGCCGATGTGTAAAATTGTGGACTTAACACTGTTCACCACTGATAAAACTTGACAATCTGTTTAAAAACACGAATTTTATATCGCATAAAGATGTAAAAAATCGTGCTTTTTTAAAAAAAAGTGACTTAACACAGTTTACCTCTGAGACACTGATTTGCTCTGGGAACAACTGAAAAGGCTACAAAGCCCGTATTTATGTTCAGAATGTGAAATTAAAAGTGCTTGAAACTTATTATTTTCAAATTTGAATGTTTCTTAACATCTTCTTATTTTGCAATTACTTTACTAACAACTTAACAATTAACAATGTTATTACTTATTTTTGCAAATATCATCATAAAAAAAATGTTATATTTCATATAAATAAAAAAAAATAAAAAATATCTGATTTAAATCAAAAAAATTGATTTATTTGATTTTTTAAAAAAAAATAAAAAAAAATCATCCATCCTGGTTTAAAGTATGTAGAAATCAATGTGTTAATTTATAAAACATGAGGGCAGTCGTATACTTTATTAATTTTAATGTTACTGTTGCGTTCAGTATGTTATTTTGTCACATTAATTGATAAAAGTGAAAAGTTCATTAGTTTGTTTATAATTATAAAAAGGCCCTTTTCCAGTTTTTAATTTTCTAAATTTTTACCTTTTTTTGAAAAAAATTTCTGCCTAGCAGAACGTTTATAATATAGGATGAAAATGTTGAAAATTTCAGGGAATCCATGAAGTTATAGCCCGAGTTATAAACAATTTTGCATGTTATAAACATTTACATTTTGTTATAATTTTATAAAATCTCACATTGAGAAACCTTCGTGATATACATTCGGAGTAAATACTTTTCTTGATCCTAGTATAAGCTTGCCTTGCATTGAAGAAATTAATTTACAAAAACAAATTCAAGATAATCAAGATTGATTTTTCCCCTAAGAAAGTTTGGTGGTGGAAGCCTAACAATATGAGAAGTGCTCCTTGCAATGTGTAGTTTTGCCTTCATTTTATCCAAAAAAATTGTTTATCAGACAACGTTATGAGTGTTTACTAACTGACCAAAGTCGATTCCCTAGATTAGGTAGCTTAGTATTCGAACAAAAAAAAAGAACCAGTTTACTTCAGTAACCTAAGGAATGAATGGTTAAGAAACCAAAAGATCACCACTCTGAAATGGCCGGCATGTCCCCCGGACATAAATCCCACAGAGAGGCCATGATTACACTACAGCAGTACAGCTGAAAAGTGCTATTTTAGCTGCTTTGTAAATTTGCTTATAAACATTGTTTAAAGTATGTAGAAATCAACGTTTTAATTTATAAATAATCATGGCAGTCGTATACATTTATTAGTATGTTATTATTTACAACAATTAATAAAAGTGAAAAGTTCATTAGTTCGTTTAAAATTATGAAACGGCCACTTTCCAGTTTTTAATTTTCTAAATTTTTACCTTTTCTAGAAAAAAAATTCTGCCTAGCAGAACGTTTATAATACAGGATAAAAATGTTGTAAATATAAACATTTACGTTATGTTATAATTTTATAAACATATCGTTAACGACAACATAATGTTATAAACATTTACGCACAGTATAATATCTGAGATTGAGAACAATTCGTGATAAACATTTGGAGTAAATACTTTTCATGATCCTAGTATAAGTTTGCCTTGCGTTGAAGAAATTAATTTACAAAAACCCCAGCCAGGATTTGATCCAAGGACCTCTCTTATCAGACATAACCAAATTTGCTACCAATGTAAATTGTGAGATCAAAGGTGACCTTTACCCTGACCCACGTGGGTTAATTTATTCTTTGAAAAAAACGTGATGCAATAAAGCCTGCTTTCCTGGTTGCCAACTTTTATATGTTCAGGGTTTTTTTTAAATTTGATAATTTTTCACAAAAATAATTTAAACGGAACAAAATTGAAAATTCTAATGTAGCCTACGAAGAAGCCCATCTAAAGATGTGTATACTGGTTAACTTTCACGATTCTAGAGTGTGTAGTTTCTGAGAACATTCATGCACAAAGGGAGGGAGTGAGGGAGGGAGTCAGCCCTTAGCAAATTATGATATTAGACTAGAAAGAAAGCCCGTCTGCGACGGGTGTGATAACGTTTTATATATATGGACACATCCCAGAAATTTATTATAATTCAAGTTACACTTGATTGATTTGCCTGAAATTTTCAACATAAAGAGTGTATCTCATATTATAAATTTTCTGCTAGGAAGAAATTTTTGTTTAAAAAAGGTAAAAATTAAAAAAAAATTAAAAACTGGAAAATGACCATTTCATAATTATAAACACACTAATAAACGTTTCACTTTTATTAGTTATTGTGACAAAATAACATGCTGACCACAACAGTAATATTTAAATTAATAAAGTATACAACTGTCCTGATGTTATAATTAAAACATTTTTTTCTACATACTCTAAAAAATATTTTAAAGCAAATTTACAGTAATTCTGCCCGGAAGCAGCTAAAATGGCCCTTTTCAGCTCTACTAATGTATTATAATCATGGCAATCTGTTTAATTATCACTTACGATGATTTACCAAATATTCTCTATAAGGATTAAGTTGAGGGAACACATCCGTCGTTCGAAAGTGGTGATATTTTGGTTTCGTAACTATTTCTTTGTTAGGTCACTGGAGCAAACTGTTGTATTTTCTTGCTGGAATACTAAGCTAATGCTAGGGAATTGATGATTTAAGGCAGTGCATATCCTCCTAACATTGTTTGATAATCGATGATATCTGTTTTGGTTTAAATGAATTCTAAGCTATGCATTTAAAAAAACTATGCTACTCATTCCAAAGATGCTAAATGTGTCCCATATCATTAGGCTGACCGACTGCCAAAATTTGATTAAAAAATATTGTGTTTTTTCATCACATCCTTCCAATATGAAGAAATCAAAAACAAAAACAAATTCAAGATAATCAAGATTGATTTTTTCCCCTCAGAAAGTTTGGTGGTGGAAGCCTAACAATATGAGAAGTGCTCCTTGCAATGTGTAGTTTTGCCTTCATTTCATCCAAAAAAATTATGTTTATTATCAGACAACGTTATGAGTGTTTACTAACTGACCAAAGTCGATTCCCCAGCTTAGGTAGCTTAGTATTCGAACAAAAAAAATAACCAGTTTACTTCAGTAACCTAAGGAATGAATGGTTAAAAAACCAAAAGATCACCACTCTGAAATGGCCGGCGTGTCCCCCGGACTTAAATCCCACAGAGAGGCCATGATTACACTACAGCAGTAGATCTGAAAAGTGCCATTTTAGCTGCTTTGTAAATTTGCTTATAATCATTGTTTAAAGTATGTAGAAATCAACGTTTTAATTTATAAATCATCATGGCAGTCGTATAAATTTATTAGTATGTTATTTTGTTACAACAATTAATAAAAGTGAAAAGTTCATTAGTTCGTTTAAAATTATGAAACGGCCACTTTCCAGTTTTTAATTTTCTAAATTTTTACCTTTTCTAGAAAACAAATTCTGCCTAGCAGAACGTTTATAATATAGGATAAAAATGTTGAAAATTTCAGGAAAATTCATCATGTATTGTCTGAGTTATAAACTATTTCGCATGTTATAAACATTTATGTTATGTTATAGTTTTATAAACATATTGTTAACGACAACATAACGTTATAAACATTTACGCACAGTATAATATCTGAGATTGAGAACAATTTGTGATAAACATTTGGAGTAAATACTTTTCATGATCCTAGTATAAGTTTGCCTTGCGTTGAAGAAATTAATTTACAAAAACCCCAGCCAGGATTTGATCCAAGGACCTCTCTTATCAGACATAACCAAATTTGCTACCAATGTAAATTGTGAGATCAAAGGTGACCTTTACCCTGACCCACGTGGGTTAATTTATTCTTTGAAAAAAACGAGATGCAATAAAGCCTGCTTTCCTGGCTGCCAACTTATATATGTTCAGGGTTTTTTTTAAATTTGATAATTTTTCACAAAAATAATTTAAACGGAACAAAATTGAAAATTCTAATGTAGCCTACGAAGAAGTCCATCTAAAGATGTGTATACTGGTTAACTTTCACGATTCTAGAGTGTGTAGTTTCCGAGAACATTCATGCACAAAGGGAGGGAGTGAGGGAGGGAGTGAGGGAGGGAGGGAGGGAGTGAGGGAGGGAGTCAGCCCTTAGCAAATTATGATATTAGATATTTAAGTATTAACTCAATATTTTGAGATTATTAACTGAGTAAATTGAATTCGACATATTGTCCATTTGCTTTTCACAGGGCTCTGTAGAACGTGTTTAATATTTAATTGCATTTAACTGTGTATGTGTGCCAAAAGTATAACACCTAATACACATCTGATATTTAAATGCATTTAAATAATGTGTTCTACAGAGACCTATGAAGGGCAATCGAACAATATGTCGAATTCAATTTATTATTACTAATCTGAAAATAATCTTAAATATAATATAATAATGGATAAACTATTGACAAAATATTGATTTAGTATTTCAATTTAAAATACTAATAATAAAGTTAATTTTTATTTGGTTACATAACTGGATTCCGTATAATTCACCTAAACACAATTAATTTGAATTCATTTAACTCACGTGTGTACATGTACAAGGCATAACGTATATTGTATTGTATACAAGGGTGCCTCACTGACAGTCATTCTAAGCGGTTGGAGATCAAAGGAAAGAGCTGCAACATTACGTTTTTAATGCTGATTTATAAGAGAGCTGATTTATTGGAGACCAATAAACATTTACATTGGTAAACGTAACTTGCGATTTGTAAAATTCCATGTAATACATTACATATGATAACAACAATGCAAATTTGCAAATATTTGTACTGTAAAAAAATGAAGCATGGAGGTCTAAAGCTTATTCAATTTAACGTTCAATATTTTATTATCCATTTACTTACCACAATGTGTGCAACTTTCAAGAGAATGACGATAATGGTGAACATCGTGAATAACTAACATTAAAAATATTAACATTTGCCCCGTTTATATAGGCCGATACGATTCGCATACGTCACATAATATTTACGTCAGCAACCCTTACAAAAAGGTTATAATCGAGATTATCAGGGAATTGTTCATAAACTGTTTTTATATCATTGTTACAGTAAAAGTGTGAAAGTTTCACATGATTTCGATTACCGTAGTCCGTAGTTAAAGTGAAAATCCGAAGTAGAACTGATAGAAAAATTATAGTATAAACTACCAATAGACCTAAATAAAAACAGGCACATTTTTAGCTCACTTCGTTTCACAGGACTTACTAGTCACAGGCTTTCTAGCCGAAACTGTACTAGCCTTTGAACTAGTTCCTGTAGTCGATCCAATGGTCGAGGGTGTTTGTGTCACCACGAAATGCCCTTTTCCATCCCGGGGAAGATCTCTCTTCTCCGATGCAAGGGTCGGCTGACCCTTGCCACCAACAGGTTTAACTGCTGCACACTGGTGAGGTGCCGTGGCAGCTTGTATTGTCCCTCTTTGGGCAATACGCTGTTGGCCAGCTGCAGTGGTGGCACTCGGAACCGGAGTGACACCATGCCCGACGGGAAGCTCCCCTGTAACGAGCAGATTCCTGGCATCAGTTTCCCGCAGGCGCGGAAACTGAGCAGCCTGGAGCTCGAACTCCTGTCAGCATCTGGCCTTCTTGTCATGCGGGACAAGGGCCTCACATCTTGCCACTTGAGCCTGGTGGTACCGCAAGCAGTCCTCCTGGCTCCACTTTCCTTTGGGGAAGCCGGCCAGACCTCCACGAGAGGTCTTGGCCTTCTTTCCCACCAGATTACTAGCCATTGGTGGGGTGAAGGGGAGGGGATGTTTCTGTCCCTGACCACCACCACCACCACTAGTAGGAGTGCTCTTCCTTGGAGCAGAAGGAGGAGGCTGATTGGCCTTCTTTTCTGCTCGTCGGTCCCTCTTGGGAGTCTGAGACTGCCAACCTGAGTGACCAGCCACTGCCACAGGCGATCCCATGACAGATGGTTGGCCCACAGGCCAGGCAGCCCCTGGGGTTCCCTCAGGATGAGCCAGGGCCTCAGAAGGAAGGCCTACTGCCAGCATGAAATTGACCATGGCAGCTTCCTTCCTCTTGAGCTGAGACTCTCTTTCTGCTAGAGCTTTCATCCTAGCAGTGTACCTAGCAGCACCGGACTTTTTCTTGGATTTAGAACCGTCCTTACAGTACTCCCCATGGTAGGGAACTCCCCAACGTAGTGATGTTTCCCATCTGCCATCAGGAAGCCTCCTGACTGTGTCTGGAACTTGTTACTCTCGTCTAGCCGGTCAAGATGGTCCTCTTCCACCTCCCTGAAGGGTCGACCTGAATCGAACTGTCTTTCCTGGCATGGAGTTCCCTCCCGGGATCCGGTCAATCACCATTTACCCGGAGAGGCCGTTCCTCTCCCTTTAGACTCCGCAGAGTCTTCAGAAGAAAGGATTTGTTGGCCTCTTTTCTGCCAAGAAAAGGGCACCACGGAATCCTCCATGGTGTCCATTCCCGCCTCCATGTCAATGACAAGGGTACCTCCCAAGGAGGTATCCCTGCTTTCCTCAGCCAGGCTAGCCAATTCTAGCCAGCTTTGGTCCACTGGAGTACCAAGCTTTGTTGGGGCAGTAGCTACCAAACCAGTAGCCACCTCTCTGATGGTCATGCTTGCCCCCACTGGCTCACCAACCACTGGAATCTCCATGGCTCCCAACTTAATGGTCGCCCTTGGTGATTCCACAGTGAGAGTCGGTGTCAACCATCCCCACACAGACCCAAAATATAGAGGGGCCCAGGGGATTCCTGAGACACCACAGCATCCCCAGCCACTAGCAGACCCAAAGGTCCGCCATCTGCCAGGTCAGCTAAGGCCTGCCCCAAAGAATCCGGGGAGCATGCAGGATCTGACTCCAACAGCTCTGCATCACAAAAATGCAGAAAACTGAGGAAGGAGGAAGAACTGCCACTCCCACCGCTGATATCCTCCTTTCCATTCGTGGCTCCCTGTGAAAAACCAAAAAACATCGTAAGCAAACTTCTTACTACGGTAGGAAGCGATTTCCACGAACTTTTACCGTGAAAAATCGCTTTCTGGCCGGGCAAGCACCATGGTACATGGCCGTAGTCATCCCCAGCAGTGATTGCATGGTCGGAACTGACCAAAAATGAATATGAATGGTCCAAACACCGTACATTTTGGTTGGGTACATTGGGCGGCGATTTCCACTGGTTTTCACCGTGCGAAATTGTGTTTCCACCGTGCACAACCCATGCCAAACTCGCGTTTAGCCCATCCAAAATGTGTACCCTTCATTTAAGTTGCTTGGGGAGAGGTTTCCAAAGATTTTCACTGTGCAAAACCACTTTCTGGCCGCTAGAACACCGTGGTCTACAGTAAAAACTGTTCTCCACGGTGATTTCACGGACAGTACCATCAGAAAACACCTTTTGTCCGTCCAAACTCCATAGAACCTGGTCTTCACCAAGTCCCACGGTGTTCGGGCGGTCAAACTCCGTGTTAATGACGGCCCCACTGGCAGTAGCATCACCGTCAGCACCATGAAGGTGACGTCTCCACCTGCACCACGTGTGTAAGCATCAATGACCGCTTGACACACCCAAAGACAATAAAATAGTACTGCCCATGGGCAGAAAAGAAAGATTCCCCTTTGGGGACTTACTTTAGTTTTTCTGGCATCCAGAGATGAGCCTTTTTCTTGATTTCTGTGGTAGAAAACACGTTTTTTCCTAAACTAGCAGTCTTAGTTTACTTCGAAAAACTAGAAGGCGCTTAGCCGCTAATTCCCCCAGTAAATCATCTAACAGCAGCAGCTTGGCGGCTAAAACACCATTAGCCGCCTCCACTACTGTTACATAGAGATTCTCCCATTGTCTGCCTTTTTAGGGGCAGATACACGGCATGAATCTCTATGCAAAGACTCAGGAGAGAGATCACGATTGGAAATTACTTCTGCAGACTTAACACCAAGTCTGCAGTTGGGCATTATGGATTTCTCCACCCAGTTCTCCCTGGGTGACCGCCATCTGCCCATCACAGACAGGCGGATCCCGTCCAGGGGTCTCTGGGCATCCAATTTTTATTTCTTCTAATCATGCTGTCATCCCACTCCAGGGATTGGCCTGCTCTCTAACACCAGGGCAGGGACTCATACAGTCCCTGTACAATCCTGGTGTCTAATGGTCTTTTTACTTTTCTTCCCGCTGGTCTTGGCAGTAGCGCTGTCCGATTTGGAAGAATTGTCAAGGTATGGGCAGGTAACTCTCCCACCATTAGCATGTCGGCCTCAACCAACATTGCCTCAGCAGTAAAGTTCCTTACCGTCTTGGCCCGCGATCCCGAGAGTGGTCTCCTCTTTTCAAGGAGAAACCCATTCTGCTAGCTGAAGTGCCAGTAGAATGCCTGGAATGATTCCGTAGGCCCCTGCATCATTGCTTCGAAATGGTCGAAACAGGCCTGAGCCTGATTCTTGGTTCTGAAGCATTAAAACATGGCCTGCCTCAGCTCCGGCCAGGTCAGGTCCGGCTCAAACTCCACCAAACTGGCGTAGTATTTCTTGGCCGGACCATCCAGTAGATATGTTAAGTAACTGAATCTGGCCTCGTCCGTCCAGCATTGAGCCCTAGCTTTGGCTTCGAACTGCTGGAAAAAAGGCATCATGTCCACTCGTCCATCAAACTATATGAACGAGTGGACTGGGTTAAAGAACCCAAATGCCTAGATCTCCGACGGGATGGCCGGAGCAGGCATCTATTGTGCGGTACTTATCCACCGTGGTGCCCTGCTCCGGTTCCCCGAAGTCTCAACATAAGGCTCAGCATTCGTGGGGTCCACCAAGTGGACCCGTGGTTGCTGAATGGCTGGCGGAACTCCACGACCAACTCCCATAGGAGTGGTCCAAGTTCCTCCTGGAGGTATCTGCCCGGTCGAAACTGGCGGCACCTCTCTCCGTACACCCTCAGGTGCACAGGTGACGGTGTAAACCGCGGTTGCTCTTCCATGGGTAGATGTCCCTGCAACTGCAAGACATCTATCCCTCGGGCAATTGACTGAAGCTGCTCTTCGGACATCGATGCCAAAAATGACGTGCCCTGCAGAGTACCCAACCGAGTATCCACCGACTCACTTAAGAGTCTCCCACCGCATCCAACTGGACTGGTGGTGGTGGAAGTTAGGACACCGGCCAATGGCTGCATGCTCATCTCTGCCGGGGTCCTTGCAACCCCTTCTACACCATACACTGGTGCTCCATTGGTGACAATGCCTCCATGGTGCAGTCGCACCTTTACAAAGTTTTCGTACGGAGGTTGGTCTATAGGGACACCCCCTACTGCACCTTCATCGGAACCACCATGTCTGGCCGAATGCCACGGTCGATGGTGCGGGAACGCAACTCCAATCTCTCCATTGCACCGCTTCCCCGACCATTCATCGGAAAAATGGGTCTTGGCTGATTTCTGCCATGCGAACACAGGCAGAAATTGCCACCAATTGCAATGGGGACCAAAGTCCATGAAACACCTTCAAACAATGGTAGCACCGCAAACAACCACAGTAATGATATACTGTGTGCGTGTGTGGGTGTCTATCTGTAATAACGCTGTATAAACCTTGAAACACGTCGGAATTTATATAAATTTAATTGAATAAATGAACTGTTTTTCTCAAGGCCAACTATATGTTGCACACTCCCCATCCAAGAACCCCATGATATTAAATTGGAGAGGGGAAAAGGTTGGAAAGTGTAGAAGAGGGAGAGAGAGAAACGTGGAGGGAGAAAAAAGAGGGAGGGGGAAAGTGAAATTGAAATGAAAGGAGTAAAAAAAGGAAAAAGCGACGCACATGCACATGTGCATGATGGGTTACCCCACTAGTTTTAAATAAGAGCCATAACTATGTAATTTTGCACACCATGGCAAGAAATATTAATTGCCTTCTTTTCCGAGTTATTTCAACATAAAAAATATACTGAAGTTCCATTGAGCATGATCTTACCATACATTCTGCGAGGCTAATGTGAGCTTTTGACATCGACTCTATATTTTTACCCAACTTATGATGATAATTTCTATAGCTCGTTCCTTCTCTGTATCACACGGAGAAGATTCAAGCTACAGAAAGAGTTGGATGGAGTTGGATTATGATCATCCTCCTGCATGGGGGTGAAATCGATGCAGAAGGATGGTGGCCATCCTTCTCTCCATCGACGCTGATATGCATTCCCGATTGTTGTTATCCAATTGAAGATGCTGTAGCTGCTCCAGGATCGTATGTTTCCTTGCCCCATGGTGTCTCCGGCCTCTGTAGAGAAGTTATTAGTTTCCAGACAGAAAGACAATGCAGTTTCTCATTGTAACGCTTTTATTCATTTTTGTTCAGAAACATCAAGAGTACAAAAATGAATTGTTTAGATCAAAGGTGCGTCCTCATGCCCATGATGTGGTATGGATAGAATCAACGTAATACAAATTAGAGCAAAGACAAGGACAAGGAACAAAGAGGAACACGGTCCTTTTATACCATGAACCTGTGTACACCTACGAAGTGTAACCAGCTCCAAGTGACTATGGTCCTAGAAGTATCAATCCGCCGTCAGAATATTTATTAGGAGAGGAGGGAGGGACAAGCAGGAGTTGTTTACCCCCAGGCTATGGTTTTGGCGGGAACGGGAGTTGCTGCGTGTAACACTAGTGAGCGAAAAAAAAATTGTTTACGAATTTCATAAACTTAAAATTCTTCCAAGCAAGGTGAGTTGTAAAAAAAATAATAGCCACTTCCCCACTATTTTAGAATCTAACATAGTGGGGGAGTGACAAAGGCTAACTTTTAAAATGACTTCATTGAACAGAAAATAGCCATAAATACACCCAAGTATGGCCACCAATTCATAATTGACGTTTGGTTCTGACTAGTGGTATATCTAGTAAAAATCACGAATGTCACGAAAAACTTTTTCTTGCTAGAGCAATTCATAAGGAAACTAAAAAAAAATGCTTTTTTTCAGTTCAAGAACCTGGTTAAAAGCTTAAAATTCATAGTGTCAAATCCTCACCATCATGTTATAAATTAATGTACGAAACCAAATAATTACTTGTATAGATTGGTTACTCTAAACTTCTATAAAAACACACTATAGTTCATGGCTCAAGTTAGAGTAATCGATCTATAACTGTTAAAAGGTGCCACACATTCCCACATTATCCTTCAGCCTCACGTTTTACAAAGGTGGCGGAGTTGACATTCATTCTAATAGGCCTGGAGGAAACTGCCGTAACAATGCTTTCGTAATGCTTAACTTTAGTGATTTTTTGGAGACAAACATTTGCATTGGTAAATACTATTTTGTAATTTGTAAAATTTTATGAAATGCATCATACTTAATAACAATGTGTTTTGTATTGTAGAAAAATGAAGCATAAAGGAAAACCTTACATTCAATATTTTGATATTCATTTACTTACCATAATATCTGCAACTTTCAAGAGAAGGAAGATAACGGTGAACATTGTAAAAAATTTACATTAAAAATTGAAAAGATTGCCCCGCTTATATGGGCCGATACCAATAGGATATAACTGCCAATCAATTTCAATTGCGTCACTACTCTCGAAAAGGTTACAATGGGGAATACAAAGAAATTGTCCATAAAGTATTGTTATCATTGTTACAGTAAAACATGTCAATGTTTTTGATTAGTTACAGTAAAAAACCAAAGTACAACTAGTAGTAGAAGTATATTGCATGAGATACCACTCGACCTGAAAACGAACAGGCAAATTTTTTTTTCCAAAAAAAATTGGGCCTTTAAAAAATTCCTTAGACTTCAATGTCAGTTGTAACTTTGCATGCGTTTTTTGCACGTGTTTTGTGTTATTCAATGCAAAAAAATTGCATGTGCATAGTTTATTTAATTTAGTGAGGGGGTGGTTATACTAGAACTGTTCCCAAACTAGTTTATAACTAAGCTAGGTTATGATAGGTTTAGGCAGCTAGTATTTTCCAAATGTTGTTCTGCGGAACACTGTGATTTTTTTTTATAAATATTAATTAAAAGTGAATCTGATACCCTGAATTAATATTTTATTAAGATTAAGTGATTATTATTTTTAATCATATTTACTTTTTCTGACATTTTTTTCTCACTCTGTATACGGTATTATGTAAAATTACTATTGGGGTTCTGTAATATTTTGAAGAGTGTAAAATGGTTCCGTGCCGGTAATCAAATAAAATTGGGAAACGTTTGATTAGGGTAATTAAATTTGAGACTTGTTTATGGTTTTACCAAATGATGCAAATTATTTTTGACTTGGGGAAAACAGGTAGTTTTAATTAGTTTTTTCTTTATTTAAAACTAGCATGTTCTGATTTTCAATATTCACTGTAACGAAAATTCAAACTTGGCATTAATCTTGTTTTCTAGATCATTTCTTCCCACCGTTGTTATTGAGCTAGGAAACGCATCTGTGTCTACCTACAAAGGCTCGCTCGTATAATATGTAATAGTTGACATAGTAGATGGCACATGATACATAAAAGTAAAAAAGAAAAAAAGATATGATGACATTTTTTCAAATGCAAAACACTCAAATTCATTTTCTGAATCACATGATGAATGCATGACGATGATAATTTGCATGCAGCAGGCATGCAAAGAATGCCTAATGACGTAAATTTACACTATGTTGCCATGCAAAACCCTAGTATACATCATCTGAATTAATCTAGAATGATTTCATTTATTAGGCAGTCGTCAATTTGAATTTTGCCAATGGGAACGCCATATTAGAATAATTTATTCTGATGAGCGTGTTTTATACGCTGCAAAGATAAAGTACTTGGTTCTTATTGGCAAGTTCGCCAAGACAAGTTAGTTACTGCAGGCGGTTGGGAACAGCATGAACTATTTCTCTTCAACTGAATTAGATTGCTGTCCTTCATAAAATGCCGTTTGCAACTGCTTTTCAGTTGTTTTACATGTATATATGATGATTTTCAAATTTTCACTGTGTGTATTCCATTGAAAATAAGATAGTTGTGTGCATTTCTAGCTAAACCAGTAATAATCATTTATCGCTAATGCAATAATCATATCCGGTATTATTGAAGCGTACTGTAATACCTGAGCACGCAGGGGTGCCAAAGCCAATGGAGAATTCCCCCTCCAAAGACAATGGAGAATTCTCCCTCCCTCCAAAGCCAATGGAGAATTCCCTCTCCCTCTAAAGCCAATGGAGAATTCCCCCTCCAAAGCCAATGGACAATTCCCTCTCCAAAAAGCCAATGGACAATTCCCTCCTCCCAAAGCCAATGGAGAATTCCCCCCTCCAAAGCCAATGGAGAATTCCCCCCTCCAAAGCCAATGGAGAATTCCCCCCTCCAAAGCCAATGGAGAATTCCCCATTCCAAAGCCAATGGAGAATTCCCCCCCAAAAAACCAATGGAATATGGCATACGGTGGAGTTCATCGCTACAATTAACGGACCTAAAACAATGTGAAGCTACAAAACAGCCCGGTGCTCCGAATTGCAAGTCGGGGACTAGCCATAACGTCCGAAGGGTCGAATTAAGTCGCATAATGGCGTGCAATAGAGCATTGAGCTGCACGCCACAAATAACCCGAAAAGTAATGAACCGAGAGAAGCAATGTACAGCTTAAAATGGATTTGTTATGGATTTGCTCTTTGACTTACTTAGGAAATTTGCTTCATGGTACGGAGTTTGACTTTGGGTACTGGTGGCAGAACACTTGTGTGCACCTGACGTTGACAGGCCAGTGTGCCACATCCGTGGTGGGTTCAGGGAACAGCCTGATCTTAAAATCCCCAACTGAGAAGTACTGGTTACCAGGCACAGTGTGTGGGCTGTCTCGACTGACTTGTTCCCGAGTCGGAACAAGAAAGTTGAGAGGATTGTGATGACCTAGTTTGCCACTCACTTTTATTGGTGATATGCAGATGAATTCCTGGTGGTCTTTTTTGGTCACTTTGGATACTCAAGGGGCAGCTGTCTTGTGTTCTGGCTAGCCTCTCCAGTGGCCACTTTGGATACTTTTTTAGATGTTTTCACTTCTTGACTGGTGCTCTCCTCTTTCAGAAGATTCGCATTGGGCAAGAGTGACCGGGAGGGCAGTCTGTGTAAAGCAAATAAAATCTTATCGATATTTTTGATTGTGTTTCTGTCTGTCTGTTAGTCTCCTATGCATTCTCAAACCCTTTCACCTACATGTAAATGAATCAAATTTGGCAGGAATACTTCCTAAGACAGGGGAATTAATTCATGTCCTCATTGCTTTCCACACTCTCTCCACACACGCTTCCGTACTCTGCTAGCAGCCAAATAGGCATATGGCAGATGGACATAAAAGTCCATATGCAGCATTAAGCATTGTCAAGCACATATACATGCATATATATAAAAACAAAATGAATATACAAATGTCAATCCTGCGAAACAAAATTATCCCCATTCACCACTGCGGTTTAGGACAATCACCCCATGTAATTTTTCCAAACAATTTCAAACTTAACTCAGCCCTGCGATGTGCCAAACTATGCCATTGTAGCACTAACAACATCTCAGTGACACTGTAAATTTGTTCCTGCCAAAAACAAACCTAGTGGCCTTATGCTAAACCATTTCAACTGAATGAGTGTGTGTGACAGAGTGAGGATTCCATACACTACAGCAATACTCAAGATGAGGCCGAACCAGTGCTTGATAGGCAATAGTTTTAACTTGTGCTGGGCAGGTACCTAATGTCTTTGACTACAACGAAGCATTTGTAGAGCTTCCCCAGTAACACCATCAACCAAGTACTTATAACACTTGAGACTCTGTAAAATAGTGTGACGTGACTGGCCCACCTCTTTCCTTGACACCATCTTGATTACCGACTTGCGATGAGGAGGAACCTCGTTGTTGACGACGACTTTGTTCCCTCTGCTGTTGGGTTGGTGGTGCCGGGGTCGACTCTGTTGTCGACTGCTGCGGGCCAGCCTCTACTCTTGTTGAACCTCTGGAGGTCGGGTTCACCGGGCGCAACATTTACTTGCCTCGCCTGGTACGGCCCACAAAAAGACCGTCTTTCCTAGGGATCTTTGGATATAGGGTGTGACGATGCCGAAGTTACTCTAGTCCTTTTCGTTGAGATGCTGGAGGCTCCAGGCAGAGGGACTCAGGCTGTGTCTGAGTACCTTCTGCTGGATACTCCTCTATTTTAGGAGTACAGAAACCCAATATAATTCACATATACAACACTGACACAGGTTGATGTATATTAATGTCTCTTTACTAGCTCTTTGGTTATTACATTCTTGATAACACTCTTTACTAAACTCTGTTACTCTAAGTCAGAACTTAACTCTTCTAGAACGACTGTCTAGAACAAGACTTACTTGTCTTTTCTCTAAAACTCTGTTACAAGTTCACTCTTGGAACTCTCAAGACTGACTGTCCTCACACTCAAGTCTCAGGCTCACTTGTCCGGTCTCCTGGGAGGAGCAACTGTCACCTCAGGGCTTAATGATTGACCAACCGGGCCAATCATTGCCCTGGGCCGGGGATACTAAATCATAATCAGAAATATTCTTAGAACTTATTTCCAATTTTCTCACGGTCGGACTTGGTTCTACGAATTCTCTAGAATTCGAGCCACCCATGTCCGAACATCTGTGCACCAAGGGGTGCCTTACTGTCAAGACTGAATTTTGACTTAAGTGTTTCACCTTCTGTTTCTACAGGGTGTCACAATAGTGTCATTCATACTATAATTGTACACAATTAGATTTCTACCCCGAGTTAGCCTCATAACACTACACTTCCCCTCATTCAACTGAAGTTGTCATTTATTACAAAATTCCTCAATTGCCTTCAAGTCTAGAGCTAATGTTTCACAGTCTTGGATACCATCAACCTCTTTGTAAATTAGAGTATCATCAGCAAATAGTCTACAGTTGCTACCAACTGTGCTGCTGAGGTCATTAATAAATATCAGGAAAAAAAGAGGACCCAGTACACTACCCTAGGGTACACCAGATTTAACAGCCAACCACTCTGAGTGAGACCCAGTTACAACTACTCTTTGTTTCCTATCACTAAAAAAAGAAGTTACCCATTTGGTTACCTGCCCCCAACCCACATGCTGCAACTTTTGCCAGAAGTTTTGAATGTGAAACAGGGTCAAATGCCTTACAAAAGTCAAGAAACACAATGTCAACCTGTTTACCATTGCCTAAACTCTTCTGGAGGTCATCCACTACCAGAATAAGTTGGGTCTCACAAGAGCACCCTCTCAGGAAACCATGTTGGTTATCAGAAATGACATTGTGAGATTCGAGAAACTTAATGCAGCCAGAGTATATGATATGCTCAAAAATTTTACAAACCACTGAAGTTAGAGATACAGGCCTATAGTTTGCAGCTTCAGACTTATTTCCTGACTTAAATATTGGGGTAATATTTGCTAATTTCCACATACTTCGAACAACCCTTGATCCAAAGACTGCTGATAAATAAGCTGAAGAAATGGTCCCACTTCCCTAGCTAATTTTATAAGAACTACTGCACGAATTTCATCTGTCCCCGCCACTTTTATTTTTATTAAGCATCAATAGTTGCTTAATAATGCCCTCAGTATTAACAATATTATCCCCTACAAAATGCATTTTTCTAGACTCAAAAGCATTAATTAGGTGCAGTATTTTCATCTTCTGTAAAACACTCCTGTATTGTTCATTCAACAAAGAAGCTTTCAATTCTGGGTGTGATATTAGTTCTCCATTTGCCCCAACAAGAGCTGGAATCGAGTACTCACCAGCCCGAGAATGCTTGACATACCTCCAAAACAGCTTTGGATCTTCTTGCAGCCATTTACTGCGTTTATTAATTTTAAAATCCTTATGGGCCAATGAGAGTTCTATTTTAGGATTTGCACGAGCAATATGCAAACCATTTGCATTCAATAAACTTGAATTATCTCTGTATCTTTTTCTTCGTAATCGCTGCTTACGAAGAGCCCTTTTAACACATGGTGTATGCCATGCTGGTGTTGAGGCATCCCGGACTCTCTTTAATGGAACAAACTTCGAGACTATTCCCATCAGTAAGGAGTGAAAAATTGCCTAATTTTCATCAACATCATGCTGATTAAAATTATTTTTAAACTTCTCAAGATTTTGCTGCATATGCAACTTAAACCCATCCAGGTTACATTTGTTATAAAGACTAACCTGCCTTATCGCTTTATCAGTACTAATAACATTAACATTGACATCACACATTACAATGTGATGGTCACTAATTCCCTCAGAAACCTTAACATTAGATATAAGGGGAAGGTTAGTTATTACATCAAGAACACAACTATTCCTAGTTGTTTGCATAACCATCTGTTCCATGGAGTAAATATACAAACTTTCCAACAATGAAACAGCTAAAGTAACATCATTCCCACCTGTAATTGAGCAAAGTTCCCAGTTTGGGAAGTTAATATCACCTCCTAAAATTATAGCTGGGTTATTGTGTGCATGATGAAGGGCAGTGAGACAAGAGAGAAAGTGAAAGGCAGTTATATCATTAATTGAAGATCCTGGTGGGCAATAGAAAGAAATTAAAAATACCTTTTTTCCATTGAGGAGCTCTACACTTCAGCAAACTATTTCACACCCAGTCTCAAATGCCTGTTCTCTTTGGCTGTTAAGCAAATTTGAAACTGCTATAAAAACTCCACCACCAGTATGCCCCACCCTGTCCCTACGATATATTGCAAAGTTAAGACGGGAACACCTCCCCATTGCTAACATTGTCATCCTGCCATGACTCAGTTCCAAGTATTATTTGACAGTCTGATTCTTCAATGGACGCAAAGAAGTCAGGTACCTTTTTCTGCAAACTTCCGCAATTTAGAACCATGATTTTCGTATTTTTAGTTAATAACTGACCCATGTGAAAAATTTCCTTTCATTGCAGCATCTCTAGAACAGGGATTTGCAGTCACAACTTGAGGTTGAGCTAGGATTCTGCAGGACCATGTTATCCTCTCAGCATTAAATTCATGCAAAAAGGTTATTAAAATAATTCATAGCAATAATCCCCTTTTCCCCAATGCCACCCACAGGCCCCAACACTACACTAAAAATTACCGACAAATTCTCATCTTTTTACCAACTACTTCTTAAAATGCACTCCATCATAACTCCATTGACCCCTGAAACCTACCATAGCTGCTCTCCATTCAATTACGTGAACCCCCCCCTGACTACAAGCCTCCACTCCAAGCCTCCACCACTTCCTGTGGAAGACTAAGTTGCCTCTATCCACCCTCTCTTTGATTGCACTAACACACACCTTAACCCCCACCCTAGAGCTAACTGTATGCTGAGCTAAGCTACTTAACTAACTTATCTAAAACTTCTGATCCACTCGCTACATAGATCATTAGCACATACATGCAACACCACTAGCACCTCATCTGCAGTTTCACCCCGTACCATCCTACTAATGTGCTGCTCAACATCCTCAATTTTAGCCCTCGGTAAGCATGCCACACTATCTTTTTCCCTGGCATTTCTTTTGGGGACAGCCCACCAAACAATATACCTCACATTACTGTCACCAACAATGACAACAGATCTAGTCAGCCATTTTCCTATTTGACTCCCCATCTTCACAATTAAATCTCACCCTCCTTGGCATACAGGACACCCTAGCCCCTTTACCCCCACTTACACGTCCTACATATTTCCCTTGGGCCCTAGAGACCTTTCCCAATACATTAAATCTATTACATATAGTAATCCTGGGTGACACTAAACGGACTCCCATCCTAGCCCCCTGGTGCAGACCTAACTGGTGTTAACCTAACAGGCATGGCAGCAGACACAGGCTCTTCACTATGGGAAGGGCCAGCCTCAAATACAGCTAACATTTCCCTCAGCAAAGACACCTCTGCCTGAAGCCATGTCACTTCCTGCCTTAGCAGAGCCTTACTAACAAAACTCATTACTAAAAACAAAAACCAAATGAGCCCAAAAATGAAGCTAGTAAGTGAACCAAAACAGAAAAAAAAGAAAAGAAAAAGATAATTTTTTGAAAAATAGTAATAACTCAAAAAGTACTAGTCTGATGTATATATATATATATATATATATATATATATATATATATATATATATATATATATATATATATAGGGGCATTTGACCTAAAGGGGCATTTGACCTTAAATTACATTTGACCTAAAGACAAATTTAGCTAAAAGGCCATTTGACCTGAATATGTATTGACATTAATTCATTTCATGTTTCTCTGATTGATTCTGATATGCCTTTTGCGTTTAAGTGGTGGCATTTTTACGGTAACTGAGAGGTGCAATCCCTGTATACAAACACACAACAACACCCAAACTCTCACGTCACCACCCAAACTTTCACAATACTACCCAAACTTTAACGACACCACCCAAACCCTCACAACAACGCCCAAAACTCCTCGACAACTTTCAAAACTTCACAACTTCCAAAACTGCATGAAAACTTCCAAGACTGCACGACAACTTCCAAAACTGCACGACAACTTCCAAAACAGCACACAACTTCCAAAACTGCACGACAACTTCCAAAACTGCACGACAACTTCCAAAACTGCACGACCACTTCCAAAACTGCAAGACAGCTTCCAAAACTGCATGACAGCTTCCAAAGCTCCACGCCAACTTCCAAAACTGCACGGAAACTTCCAAAACTGCACAGCTACTTTCAAAACTGCATGGCAACTTCCAAACTTCACAACTTCCAAAGCTCCGTGCCAACTTCCAAAGCTCTGTGACAACTTCCAAAGCACCACGACAACTTCTAAAGCGCCGTGACAACTTGCAAAGCCCCGCGACAACTTCCAAAGCTCCGCGACAACTTCCAAAGCTCCGCGACAACTTCCAAAGCTCTGCGACAACTTCCAAAGCTCTGCTACAACTTCCAAAGCTCCGCGACAACTTCCAAAGCTTCGCGACAACTTCCAAAGCTCCGCGACAACTTCCAAAGCTCCGCAATATCTTCCAAAGCTCCGCAACAACTTCCAAAGCTCCACAACAACACAACTTCATAAACTCCACGACAACACAATTTCCAAAGCTCCGCAGCAACACAACTTCATAAACTTCCTGACAACTTCCGAAGCCCCACGGCAACTTCCAAAGCTCCACGGCAACTTCCAAAACTCCACGACAACTTCCAAAACTCCACGACAACTTCCAAAACTCCACAACTTCCCAAAGCTCCATGACAACTTCCAAAGCTCCACGACAACTTCCAAAACTCCACGACAACTTCCAAAACTCCACGACAACTTCATAAACTCCACGACAACTTCATAAACTCCACGACAACTTCCAAAACTTCACGACAACTTCATAAACTCCACAGCAACTTCCAAACTTCACAACTTCCAAAGCTCCACGACAACTTCTAAAACTCCACAACTTTCAAAACTCCACGACAACTTTCAAAGCTCCACGACAACTTCCAAAACTCCACGTAACTTTGAAAGCTACACAACAACTTCCAAAGCTTCACAACATCTTCCAAAACTTCATGACAACACCAAGACACCACAACATTATATATAAAATATCCCAGGTCTGTGTGTGTGTGTAGTAACACTGTACAAAACCCTTGAAGCACGTTGGAATTTATATAAATTTAAATAAATGAAGAAATGAACAGCTTTTTTCCTCAAGGTCAACTATATGTTGCACTCGTCCCATCCAAGAACCCATGATATTAAATTGGAGAGGGGAAAAGGTTGGAAAGTGTAGAAGGGGAGAAAGAGAAACGTGGAGGGTTGAATAAAAGTAGGAGGGGTGGCTGAAATTGAAATGAAAGGAATAAAAAAGGAACAAAGGACGTGCATGAGCACACCAGAGAAAATGAAAACCTCATTTTCTTTTTTAAATATAAAAAGGGGAGGGGATAATAGTAGCAAAATTAAACTACAGTTTATCACAGGCAATTGCATCCAGCATTAGAATTTCTATTGCTCAGCTGTTTTATGAACATCATCAATTTCTAATTGGCTTGTTTCTTGGTCTGACATCATAAAAGGGCGGAGGAAAAGAAATTCTAAGGCAGGACACAATTGCCTGTGAATTTGGCTCCCATCATTTAGGACTGGTTACCCCACTGGTATTAAATATTATTTAATTTACTAGTGGGGTAACCCATCCTCTTTAGGGTAAGTGGATTTATGGCAAATGTCCCTTTAAGGCAAATGGCTTTAGGCAAATGTTCTTTTAGGGCAAATGGTTTTAGGGCAAGTAGATTTATTGCAAATAGTTTTAGGACAAGTGGATTTATTGTAAATGTCATTTAGGGCAAATGGTTTAGGGCAAATTTCCCTATAGGGAAAATACTTTTAGGGCAAATGTCCTTTTTGGGCAAATGGTTTTAGGGCAAGTGGATTTAGAGCAAATGTCCCTTTAGGGCAAATGGTTTTAGGGCAAGTGTCCATATCCCCTTGTATATAGAAAGTTATGAAGATGAGTCTTAATCCCTCTGTCTTGCACGTGGAGGGTGGTTACCAGAGCGCCCAGGTACCTTAATTCCCTTGTTGGATCATAGTAAGTGTTCCTGCCAAATTTGTTTGCTATAAATATAATTGAAAGGGTTTGGGAATGCATAGGGGACAGACAGACAGGCAGAAAGACAGACAAGCCACTTCCAAAAATATAGATAAGATAAGTATACAGTATATATAAATATTTATCAGTTTGTAACGATCTTCATACAAGTGTCCTATTTCATGAGTAACTGTTGCGATTCCTAAGTATGAGCCTGGTTTTTCGTGCACGATACTAACTTTGTAATCTATGTTGTGACCAGTGATGCAAGCACTACTAACATAGCTAAGTCCTTAAAAAGAAGAGAAGTTGATGTTAGCATATATATTTTCAAATGAAAAAAAAAATAAAAATAGTAGGCCATAGTTAAGGTTGTAGTTAAATATTAGACTATTACTTTCCTGGACAGTCAACATCCTATCTTCGCTATGTTAAAGCATTGAATGCCTGGTCTAAGGCAAAAGTGAAGCTAGCTCCGTCTGGTGGCATTATTTGTGCGTTAAATCCGAGTGAAAGTCTCATTTTGGAAAGAGGAAGACATTGTGGGTGAATCATGTACTGTATGGCAAGCCGTTTTAGTTTTTCCATGTTTTACTGGATTTTCAGATTTACTTCTATTCTGGGAATCCAGTAAAACGCAGATAAAACATAAAATGGGTTTCCATATTTACGATCTGTTGTCAATCTATATGAATCTTTTCAAATTTTAGTGAATCTCGTACATGATTTTTTTCTTCTATGTCTGCCCCCTTGAAATACACCCTCTATAACTACAAAATTTCTCTAAATTTCATATGCCATAGTCCCACGAGACTAGGCGACGTTTCTAAAGTGACGCCGCATATCAGTCGAAAAAAAATGTTTGGGAGTTGCCGGTCCTGTAAGGTAATAGTCTAAGGTTATAATGGAAGTGGAATTTTTATTCAGTGTGAGGACCTTATTTTTTAAAATCTTCAGGAAAGTCTGCCTTTTGTTCGACACGTGCGCATTGCATCTAAAATTTGCATCTAGCATTGCCATCTATTGTTTTACACAAAAAAGGGATCGTAGATTCATGATCATCATTGTTTTTTTTTTCTGATATTTGTTTTTTTAAATATATTGTTTTAATGTGTTAGTTGTTTGATATCTGAATTAAACAAAGTAAAAAAAATATAATATCTAATAAAATATTTATTATATTATATTAAAAATTTAATATTAATATAATTTAATTATTATAAAATTATTGTAAAATATTAACGTTACTATTAAATTTGATTATTTATTAAGTAATAAATTAATATATTTAAATACAATACTAGCAGAAATTACTGGCATTGCCTGGAGCAAACTATGAAGGTACGCATGCCACTCCATTCTGTAACACCCGGCAACTTGTGATCTCGTCAAAACTATGGCCTGGGGGTAAACAACTCTTGCTCGTCCCCTTCCCCCTCTCTGATTCACACCTCTGATTCATACCCAAGCGCGGAGTGATACACTTAGGACCATGGTCACTTGGACCTGATTACACCTCGTAAGTGTACACAGGTCCAAGGTATAAAAGGACCATTCTCCTCTTTGTTCCTCGTCCTTGTCTTTGCTCTAATTTTGTATTATGTTGATTATTCCGTACCACATCATGGGCATGATGACGCACCTTTGATAAACAACATTCATCTTTGTAATCTTAAGCAAAGATGAATAAAAGTGTTACAACAAGAAACTGCGTTTTCTCAATGTTTGGAAACTAATAACTTCTCTACAGGGGCCGGAGACACCATAAGGTAAACGAGCATATACTGATCCTGATGCAGCTACAACATCTTCTACTGATGGTCGATATCAACAGGAGGAGATGTACATCAGCTTCGACAGAGAACAGGATGGCCACCATCCTTCTGCACAGATTGCACCCCCATGCAGGAGTACGATCGCAGTCCATCGCCATCTAACTTTCTGTAGCTCGAATCTTCTCCGTGCGCACACCGCACGATGCAGAGAAGGAACAAGTTACAGAAAACATCATCTACAAGTTGGTCAGAAAAATAAAGTCGACGCCAAAAGCTCACAATTCTTCTTGCTTGAATATGAATTATCCATACAACTTTTCTTTTTATGTATATTTATATAATGTAGACATAAAAATATGTCACATCCAGGCAACTAAAAGGTACATTTGCCTTAAAACTACTTGCCCTAAAACCATTTGCCTAAAGGAACATTTGCCTTAAATTTACTTTTCTAAAAACCATTTGCCTAAAGGAATATGTGCCCTAACTCCACTTGCAGTAAAACCGTTTGCCATAAATCCACTTGCCCTGAAACTATTTCCCCTAAAGTCATTTGCCTTAAAAGGCACATTTGCAATAAAAAAATCTACTTGTCCTACAACCATATGCCCGAAAGGAACCTTTGCCCTAAATCCACTTGCCCTAAAACTATTTCCCCTAAAGGAACATTTGCCCTAAAGACCATTTTTCTTGAAATCACTTTTTTGGTTGTATCCATACACAAGGATCATAAATAACATTTTACACTGCCATTCTGAAAACTTTTTCATCAAACTTATAGGGAGAGTCGGACAATAATGCCTAGTTCTCACAACCTTCATGGAGCTCAGGCTAAGGACTTAGCCTTTGTATATGGGTTGTGAGAACACACACTAGATGGTGGTCAATGTCAAATGTTCGCTTTGGTTAGGTAGCCTTGGTTACCCATACGTAGCCAACACATTATTTAGTGTGAATGCAAAACAAAGTTAATTTGATCGTACGACACCTGGTGGACATAAATCTGAATAGAAAATGGCGTCATTCATTTTCTATTTCCTTTGTTAGATGTTTCAGTCTATTTGTTAATTTATTAAAATAATTTAAAATTATCAATTAATCTTTATTTAATAATTACTTATTTCCATAAACTCTAAATCATCAACCTACCTATAATTAAAATATGTTGCATTTAGTGTGTTGAATGAAGACTCATGCAATTCAGTTTTGTTAGTATGGACAATATCAGCCATTTTCCCTCCAATTATGCATACATTATGCAGGCTATACACAGCACAATGTCCACACATAATGGCCAGTGCCAAATTTGTAAAAATAAAATAAATATACTGTAGTGAGCGCCACCTTTAGGCAGGTCACGAAGCCCGTATGTAGTTGCTCACATGTGAACACAGTCGTTTAGCCAAGGCTATTTTAGCACGAGCTACAAGAAGGTTGTGAGAACTAGGCTAGGCATAAGGGACACGTTTTTATCTATTTGATTCATCTAATTGTTTTCCTTGTTTTCTGATGGGGATATATACTATTTTGTTCCAATACATTTTGTATTTTTAATATGGGTAAATTTAAATAATTCAAGCTAGAATGACAGATAGCATGGAGTACTTTCATATTTTATCCCTGATTAAGAACTGGCATATATTTTAGTATTAGTACCTTACGACTTGTTTAAAATGTAACTTCCCTTATAACTCTGGATACAAATAACTGAAAATACAAATTCTTTGAAGGAATTCTTAAATATTTTCAGGGTACTTATCTATATAAATAGCCTTATTCCGTGTATTACCAGGTCTCTTAAGGAAATTCTCCAATAACAATATAACATACACATCTCTAATGTACTGTATTCAGTTATGATCTGCTGAAAATAATGACATACCAACTGCAAATTCTCTGATTTGAAAATTCCGGGTGTTCCATTCTCATCTACACTAAGAAAGAATGCTTGTGCATCAGGATGAAAGACTTGTGGAGCAGGAACCAGATCAAAATGGTAAGATTTGCCAAACGCCTCTATATCAAGTTGTAACCTTGTTGCATTGTTTTGATTTACTTGTGTAACAGTCACATTGGCGAAAGTCTTTTCTGTATAATGATATAGGTCATTCTGTTAAAATTAACATAATATATGGAAACTAGTGGGGTAACCCGTCATAAATGACGGGAGCATCTAGTTTATTTTTGTGTGATTGCCCGGTTGTCATGAAGTAATTCGCCTTGACCGCTTGTGTTTTTTTATAAGCACCTTATTATTTTTACAGGTATGTGAAGACAGGGATATAGTTGTGTGCCCCGCCCTTTTATGACTGTCAGACCAAATATCAACCAATTGGAAATTGAAAAGAACGGGGCATGTGACATCAGACGACATAACAAAATAATTAAAACTTCCTGGCCCTCAAAAAGGCTGGGAAAACAAATGTATTTTACTGTTTTTACTTTCCTGTCCTTACTATTGTTCGGGTTCTTGGATCGAGTGCAACATAAAGTTGACCTTGAGAAAAAAGCGGTTCGTTTAAATTTCAATCTGATTAAGTTTTTGTCCTAAAATCATTTACCCTAAAGAAACATTTGCCCTAAAACCATTTACTCTAAAGGGACATTTGACCTAAAAGAACATTTGCCCTAAAGGGACATTTGCAATAGAGACATTTGCAATAGAGACATTTGCAATAGAGACATTTGCCCTAAAGAGACATTTGCTCTAAAGAGACATTTGCCCTAAAGCGACATTTGCCCTAAAGAGACATTTGCCCTAGAAACATTTGCTCTAAAGAGACATTTGCCCTAAAGAGACATTTGCCCTAAAGAGACATTTGCCCTAAAGGGACATTTGCCCTAAAGGGACATTTGCCCTAAAGGGACATTGCCCTAAAAGGACATTGCCCTAAAAAGACATTTGCCCTAGAGACATTGCCCTAAAAGGACATTTGCCCTAGAGACATTGCCCTAAAAGGACATTTGCCCTAAAGAGACATTGCCCTAAAAGGACATTTGCCCTAAAGACATTGCCCTAAAAGAACATTTGCCCTAGAGACATTGCCCTAAAAGGACATTTGCCATAGAGACATTGCCCTAAAAGGACATTGCCCTAAAAGGACATTTGTCCTAAAGGGACATTTGCCCTAAAGGGGCATTTGCCCTAAAGGGGTGTTCCCCTAATGAGTAGTCTAAATTTACAGTAATTGGTTTTAGGGCCAATGTTCCTTGATGGCGAATAGTTTTACGGCAAATGGTTTTAGGGCAAGTGGTTTTAGGGCAAATGTTCTATTAGGGTAAATGGTTTTAGGGAAAATGTTCCATTTGGGTAAATGGTTTTAGGGAAAATGTTCCATTAGAGTTAATTGTTTTTATGGCATGGATCGAGAGAGCGCAACATAATGTTGACATAATTGCTGGGCACAATTGCCTGTGATAAACTGTAGTTTAATTTTGATACTATTATCCTCGCCCTTGTTTATATTTGAAATAGAAAATGAGTTTTTCATTTTCTCAGGTATGTGCATGCGCGTCATTTGTTCCTGTTTTACTCTTTTCATTTCTATTTCAGTCACCCCCCCCCCCCACTTTTCCCCCTCCACGTTTCTCTCTCCCCTTCTACACTTTCCAACTTTTCCCCCTCTCCAATTTAATATCAATGGGATTCTTGGATGGAGAGTGTGCAACGTATAATTGACCTTGAGAAAAAAAAGCATTTCATTTATTTAAATTTATATAAATTCTGATGTTATACACACACGGCTTATTATGTATATAACTAGTGGGGTAACCCGTCATAAATGACGGGACCAAAATTCACAGGCGATTGTGCACATGCGCGTCGTTTTTTTCCTTTTTTTACTCCTTTCATTTGAATTTCAGCCACTGCCTCCCACTTCCCCTCCACGTTTCTCTCCCCCTCTACACTTTCCAACCTTTTCCCCTTTCCACTTTATTATCATGGGGTTCTTGGATGGGAAGAGTTCAACATATAGTTCACCTTGAGAAAAAAAAGCAGTTCATTTATTCAAATTTATATAAATTCCGACACAGCGTTAGTTCCTCACACACACACAGACCTGAGATATTATATGAACTAATTGAAACTAAAACCATTTGCCGTAAAAGAATGTTTTAAACTAAAACCATTTGATCTAAAGGTAAATTTGCCCTAAAACCATTTGCTCTAAAGGTACATTTGCAATAAATCATTTGCCTTAAAGGGACATTTGCCCTAAAACCATTTGTAATAAAAGAATGTTTGAAACTAAAACTATTTGATCTAAAGGTAAATTTGCCCTAAACCCATTTGCCCTAAAGGCACGTTTGCCCTAAAACCATTTGCTCTAAAGGTACATTTGCAATAAACCATTTGCCTTAAAGGTAAATTTGTTCTAAAATGATTTGCCGTAAAAATGTTTGAAACTAAAACCATTTGCCCTAAAATGATGTTTGAAACTAAAACCATTTGCCGTAAAAGAATGTTTGAAACTAAAACCATTTGATCTAAAGGTAAATTTGCCCTAAAACCATTTGCAATAAACCATTTACCTTAAAGGGAAATTTGTTCTAAAATGATTTGCCCTAAAAATGTTTGAAACTAAAACCATTTGCCCTAAAGGTACATTTGCCCTAAAACCATTTGCTCTAAAGGTACATTTGCAATAAACCATTTGCCTTAAAGGTAAATTTGTTCTAAAATGATTTGCCCTAAAAATGTTTAAAACTAAAACCATTTGCCCTAAAAATATGTTTGAAACAACCATTTGTTCTCAAGGAATATTTGCCCTAAAGGGACATTTGCCCTAAAAACACTTGTCCTAAAAAGTTCTTTGAAACTGAAACCATTTGCTCTAGTGGTACATTTGGCCTAAAACCATTTGCCCTAAAAGGATGTTTGAAATTAAAACCATTTGCCCTAAAAGATAGTTTAAAACTAAAACCATTTGTTCTAAAGGGACATTTGCCCCAAAAGGATGTTTGAAACAAACTATTTGCCTAAAAGGATGTTTGAAACTAAAATCATTTGCCATAAAGGGACATTTACCCGAAAACCATTTGTCCTAGAGACATTTGCCATAAAAACACTTGCCCTAAAGGTACAGTTGCCCTAAATCATTTGCCCTAAAAGAATGTTTGGAACTAAAATTGTTTGCCCTAAATGTACATTTGCCCTAAAACCATTTGCCATAAAAGGTTGTTTGAAATTAAAACTATTTGACCTAAAGGTACATTTGCCCTAAAAGATGGTTTGAAACTAAAACCATTTGCCCTAAAAGGATGTTTGAAACTAAAACAATGTGCCATAAAGGTACATTCGCCATAATAGGTAAAGAAGTTGATATACTGCAGCGACATCTGGTGGCGACCTACAACAAAGGGGATAGCATAAAAACCTTCTCCATGAAAAAATACATATACGTGGTAATTTTCATGGTGATCGGTCAAACGGTTTTGGAGTTTAGCGGTTACATATATATATATATATATATATATATATATATACAGTATATATATATGTATATATATATATATGTATATGTATGTATATATATATATATATATATATATATATATATATATATATATTTATATATACAGACTGTATACAGGTTTAACTAAATTACATTTTAGATGAATTTTATCTGAGAAACACCTATAGAACCTATAGATTTACAACTAGCTTGCCGGTGACGGCCGAGGGGTGAGAGTGAGGCCCAGGTCTCACATGTAAGTTTTGGGGGTAATAATTTATTATATAATATTACGTAAACAATTGTTCATATTCTTGTTTTACTACTGCTATTTCCACTTTTCTTTGTTTTATGCATTCCAGTAGCCAAGTGGTTTAACTATAGGAAGGTACCTTTTCTTTCCAGGTAGATCAACCTTCCCGGAACTTGTTTTCAACTTTGGAACCTCCTTGACCGGCACATTGCTCATATTTGGAGTGCAGCCCCCTTGACAATTTAACAATTAATGATCCAAGGAGAAACTACTAAGTCTCGTGCCAAGTTGTCCACTTCAGAATCGCCCCACAGTGGGGCACCGGCAGTCGTTGATGCCAGCAATGGTATGCCGACCTTTGCACCGAAGGAGAATGCAGCTCTCCCTCAGGGACCTGATGGGAGATTTTTGCTGAGATCGAAGTCAGGGTCTAGTTTGGCTGTGGGGTCGAAGATGGCTAAGACAGCCCAGGCTGTGCAACTGTCTTATAAGGTCTCAATGACTGATGCACCTTTTGGAGACTGAGGCCCGATAAGTTCCGGATTTAGTGGAATCTGCTACAAGGTGTATTCAACATCCCTCTCACAATGTGTTTAAGAAGCATAAGAAAGTTAAATGTGAGAAGGGAAATCCAAAAACCGATCCTAGTACTTCCCAGGGGAAGGAAAGAAAGGAGGTCAGACCGTCAAAGAATGAGTCCTACCGCTCGATAATAATGCCATGAAAGGGTGTTGCAGATTTCTGGGCAGCCTTTGTGTGGTGGTAGGCCACTAAAGAGCCCAGGGTCTCTTCAATTGACTTTGGTTTTGGCTTCTTGGAGCCCACTGTTCTAGCAGTTCGTCAGGTGGGACCACCGGTAACTGGTGGTAGTAGTCCCAGTGTAACTAGCCTAACAGATTGTGGTTTGTGACCTCTTAATAGAGGCAGCTGCAACTGCACGAACCATCCAGTCTTCGGCAGTGGATAGCTGACAAGGCTCGTATTGGTGAAAAGTATGGCTAGCCAGGCGACCACCATGCTATTTCCAGTCCTTCACCTTGGTGATTTCTTGGTTACCATAAGTGAGAGTTGTTTTTGTCTTTGCATATGTTCCTGCAGGATGCCACCAACTTTCAGGGCATAGAGGCTATTACCCTGGAAGGTTCTGGGTCAGTCAGTACAGTAAAGAAGTTGCAGCAGAAGGCTTTGCTCTGGTCATCATCATATTTTGCCACGTGTTGCATTTTATTATACTTTGTTTTATGTTCGACTTTCTGCTTGCCAAAGCATCATGGTCTGCTGTGCTTGTATTTTAGGGTCACATTTGGGAGGTCGCAGGGCTCAACGATTGGGCACGATTTGCATGCATTGCCCACCTGGCAGAAGAGTCTGGTACATTCAATTAAGTTTGTCCCACCCAAATTGGGTTGTGATAATAACTTTTGAATATTAATTTAATGATAATAATAATTAATATTTATACTTTAATATTACTATTAATATCATAATATTAATATTATCATGCTTTATCTATATTTTTTGATGTGGTTGTCTGTCTTTCTGTCTGTTTGTCACCTATTCATTCCCAAACCTTTCACCTATGCCCTAAAGCCATTTCCCTAAACAATTTGCCCTAAACTGACATTTGCCTAAGTCGACTTGCCCTAAAACTATTTCTTCTAAAGGGACATTTGCCCTAAAACCATTTCTTCTAAAGGGACATTTGCCCTATAGACATTTTCAAGTCAGACTAACTGTGGCTCAACCAATTGATAGTCAATCTACCGAATGGTATTCCTAATCCTATACCTGTCGCTATCGAAATATTACGGGTATGGATAGTATATCACTAGATGACTAATTTTGAAATCACGAACATATTTTTTGATTATGTTGTATTACTAAACTTTTGCCAAGCACTATTGTTTCAAACTAAATGGCTAATAGTATTCAATCGGACTATAACATATGAACTACTAGTACATATGCGCAAAGATTAATTTAAAAAAATTTACCTTCAACTGGTGTGTCATTTATTGCCTAAAAGAAAAAAAATCAAATAATATACGGTTCTGACAGATGCTAGATGAACTTTATTGGGAATCACTAGCAAACCTTAGGAGCTAAAACTTATTGATTTTCACTGTAAAATGAACAATAATGCTAATTTTTTTTAAAAAATGTGAAACATTACGATCATTATTTTGATATTCATTTACTTACCACAATGTGTGCAACTTTCAAGAGAAAGACGATAATGGTGAACATCGTGAAAATTTAACATTAAAAATGGAAACGGTTGCCCCGCTTATATAGGCCGATATGATTCGGATACGCCTACCCTGCCAATTTCATATGTTTCAAATAATATTACGTAAGCAATACTCTCAAAAAGTTTAATTGGGGAATATACGGAAATTGTTCATAAACCATTTTTATCCTTGTTAAAATACAAAGTAGTTACAGTAAAAAGCCGAATTAGTACAACTAGTAGTAGAATTGTAGTACATGTATAAACTACCGCTTCAGTATGTTTTGTATTATGTCACAAATTTTTGCAATATAATATATTTGCATATATATTTGCAAATTTTGCTTGATAAGATCTTCCCAATGAGCTATAGTTTTATTTAATTTGGCGAGTTGTACTTATACTAGAATTGTTCCAAAATTAGTGATAACTAAGCTAATTTATGATAAGTTGAAGTAGTTTAGAATTTAAACTTGTTTGTGGTATTACCAAATTTTGCAAGCCATTTTTGACTTTGGAAAATAGGTAGTTTTACCTAGTTTTTCTTTATTTTCTGGTTTTCGATATTTATTGTAACGAAAATTCAAACTTAGGATTAAACTTGTTTTAGGACATCTTATCATAACGTTGTTATGGAAATAGGAAGCGCATCTGTGTCTGCCTATATATAAAATGTGACGTATTTGACGTGAGACCACATGTGCATTGTACAAGGGAAAAAGTCAAAAAAAGTATTGCCATGAAAAGCCCTCCAATACATCATCTTAATTAATCTAAAATGATGCAGTTACTCGTGTGCAGCGGCGTAAGGATCGTTCGTGGCCTTGGAGACAAGGGGTTAAATTTGTTCCCCTAACAAATAATATTTCATTTGTTAACCATAACCAAAATGGCTGTTCATAAAATCAGGCCCATCGGAGAGGGGGGAAAGGGGTGACAAATGAGCCAGGTTCCACCCTAGAAAAATAATATAAATGGGGCCGACACCTTGTTGTCCATTTCGTTATTTTTATTAAATTAAAACTTTAACCCCTATCATTTATAAAAGCTGTATAAACAGTGTATATTAAACGATATTAAATTGAAAGTGTTATGTCCAGGGTGGCAGTGATTTAAATCACGTTGATTTAAATCATGATTTAAATCAAATGATTTTTTTAAAAAAAAATCAAATGATTTTTTTAAAAAAAAATATTCACATTTATTTCAACATTTAAATTCTACAATAAAAATAAAACAGTTCCAGGCATTTTTCTCTATGTTTAGAGATTAATGCATTATTTTTTTGGAAGATATACTTGAGGAAGTATCCCCAATTGACTGGTGGAAAAATTATTAAAGAGATACATACATATAAATAGTAATAGTAATCTATTTAGGAGCCTCAGAGGTAAACTGTGTTAAGTCACCAAACCTAAATTTTACAGTGGAGTTGTTTGAAAGTTTTTCTCTTCATTGATGGAATAGGACTTAACATGGTATACCACCATCTAGCGGCTGATGTCTAAAACCGTCGACTTAACACTGTTTACTGCTGGTAGAACTTCACAAGCTGTTTTAAAAAAAAACAAATTTTACATCTTATGAAGATGTAAAATCGTGTTTTTTTTTTAAAAAAAAGTGACTTAACACAGTTTACCTTTGAGATACTGATTTACTTTGGGAACTGGAAAGGCTGCAAAGCTCGTGTTTACGTTTAGAAAGTTAAATTAAAAGTGCTTGAAACTTATTATTTTCAAATTTGAATATTTATTAATATTTTTTTTTTCTTGTTTTGCAATTATTTTACTAACAACTTAACAATTAACAATGTTATTAGTACTCATTTTTGCAAACACCGTCATAAAAAAAATTTAATATTTCACATAAATAAAAAAATAAAAAAAATCTGATTTAAATAAAAGAAATCTGATTTAAATCAAAAAAATCTGATTTAAATAAAAAAAATCTGATTTAAATAAAAAAAATCTGATTTAAATCAAAAGAATCTGATTTAAATAAAAAAAATCTGATTTAAATAAAAAAAATCGAATTATTTGATTTTAAAAAAAAAAATCAAAAAAATCAGCCACCCTGGTTATGTCTTGTTTTGTGGGTCAATTTTAGCATGATTTGATGCCTATTTTGGTGCCCCTTGGCACTGCCACAACTAGAATTTTTTTGTCCGGAGACTACTTCACTGTCAACGCCCCTCAGCTCTCTACAGGCTACTCACACACATTTGATTCGCTTCTATAGTGTGAATAATTGGGATATATGTAGGGCTACAAATGTTTGCTTAAAATAAAAAACTACTATATTTTCTTTAGAAAGGCATTGCTTATAGCACAGTGTACACATTTTTGTAAATTTTGCAAATTGCAAGACGGGTTTACTATTGGGAATAATTTATACAATACATGAAAACAATTAAATTATGTGCAATAAGGAAAATAGTCGGGGGGGGGGGGGGGGGGGTGGAAGTGGACTTATTTATTATAAATCTTTTTGTTTTAATTTTAATTTCTAAACTTTTGACGCCACTGTTTGTTAGCGCCAGGAGATTAACTTTCCCCCCATTCTCATTGTTGTTGTACCACTTCTTGGTGTTTGGCCCATTTTTTGGATTTTTAAAATTCATGAATCCTTGTGCTTTTTCAAGCTTTTTGGGACTTCTGGGAACAGTTGAGTGCTCCAATTCGTTTTTAGAGCTTTCGGAGGATTTATATATTTTTCGACTTTTGGCCTTTTTTTAAAAAAAAAAAGCCGTCATTGTAAAGTAGGTTGTGATGTTGTCAAAATATCCTGCATCCTTTTGCCTGAACATTGTATCTGACAAAGGAATGTGAGGAAGACAATTTGAATGAAAACATGAGAATCACAACTTCTATTGTGGGGAACAGACAAGCCAAAATCCACATTGTTTATGATCCTGGGCTGGATCTAGTCAGTGGTGCCCTTGGTTCTCTGCCAATGGTGCCAGGACAGGGGGTGCCAAACGAGGTTTTTTTTCTTGCTTGAAGGAGGAAAATAAAAAACTTTTTCTCCTCGGAAGGAGAGGCATGCATACTATGTGAGTGCACCAGAGCATGCATTGAACATTGTCTGTTACTTTAAATTTTAAGTGTCAGTCTAGTTCGTACACTAAAATTCTGGCTGTCCTCTCCTCAAAACTTCGCTATATCTGGAACTGTTATTATCAAGTTAAACTTGAAAATCTACCAGGGTGGCTTGATTTAAATGAAGTTCATATAAGTTCATAGTAAATCACTGATTTTTCATTCAGATCAAATTGATTTAAATTATTTTAATGAAAAAATGGCTGATTTAAATGATTCTTAAATTATATATTTTAATTTTTTACGGAACTTACGATATAAATTTTAAAAACATGAATTTAGTTAAAAAGTTCCTCATTCATTTTTAGAATTGTAGTCTTTAAAAAGAGGGTTTAGAGGAGGGTGGTATAGCAGCTGTAGCCTAACAGGTTCATTGCAGCCAAACTTAGTAATCGTTAAGAGGCTACATCACAAAATTACTTCAAAAAATCTCCACAAAGAGCGCTTGCATCATTTTTATATTGAGCCCATAGACCTGATGTCAGCTAGTTTCAGATTATCTTGAAGGGACTGCCAATGGGTCACCAGTTACCAATTTTAAGATGATGTGGCACTGGCAAGCTTGTGAAAAACAACACAAATGTCATTTAAATAGCTTCAATGTAAGTTATAACAACCCGACTTGGGTCCGCCACAATACCATGGCAAAACTGCCCTGCTCCCTTGTGGGCTGGGATCCAAATGCAGACTGCCCTCTTGTACCACCCGATCCCTGGGTGACGCCGGTCGAGAGTCACATTCCCCGAAGATCGACGGTCAATTTCCGCTGAACATGTCGATTAACCCACGGTAGATTCCCGTTGAATCCTACTGTGGAACCGCACGTGAAGCACCGGCCAAAATTACAGATAATGAGATGGAGAAGTGCCGGTGTTCTCCCACCGGCAAAGCCCCACCCTCCCCGTGGATACTTTCCCAGAAAGATAAAGTGACACGGACAACAGTGTGTACAAAATATAATAAAAGAATATATTTAATCAGTGACTTACTGAATGATTAATACAATAAACTGCTGGACTGTCGGTCCAGCAGAGAAAGAAACAAAACACCTTCCAAAGAAGACAAAGAGCTGATCCATTGGTGGCCATCTTGGCCACCCACCAACAAAGCACAATCCATCCTCTTCAGCTCCAGGTCAAGCACACACTGCCCCTACTTAATGGCTGGCTTGCCATTAAGTACCCCCCCCCCCCAGGTTGCTCCACCTGGGTTGCTCCACTCCCTACCGGGAGTTTATGTCGTCCGCCAGGTTGCCTAGCAGACAACATCAGGATTTAGGATTGCTCCATCTAATTAAAGGAACAAAACTGGGTCGTCACAAAGTCTATGACACTAAAATAAAATTTACATAGCAGATGAAACTTTAATTTAAATATGGAATTGGCCATTGTTGTCAGCACTTTTTGAATTAAATATAATTAAAGAATAATCAATTGTGTGGTTGCATGTTGATATTCTTATGTTTAGAACTAAACTGTCCCTTGATCTGTTAGTTCTGAGGCGATCTTTCTTCTTCCCTTTTGATTCCGGCATGGTTACGGTTGACTGTGGTCATTTGGGAACCACAAGTTGTAGAGGCAGCATAATCTTTTTGGCTAGTTCTGGCTGATAGCTACAGACGAAAGGCGTATCCACCATCACCCAGCTTTGGGCCGGAGACACATTCCTCGTCATTTTTTGGAGTTCGGTAAACACTTTCGGAACATTAATTTTGGTCTGGTCTCTCTTGATTTGAGGTCTAACCTTCTTTCATTTTGGTTTCAGATCCATATAGCTATCACCTATTTATCTGCATTTTTCTGCCTCTTGTTCATCTTTGACAATTGGACCAACAAAATTCTGCCGGCAAGCAGCCATCGGTATTGCTGCCGGGCGGAGTATTGATCTTATGCTGGGGCCAGTGGAACTGAAATGTTAGATCGTGTCAAGGTCATGTCTAGATCCTGGTTGCCTAAATTTGGAGATGGTGTTTGCATTAGCAGCACAAAGCTGGTCACCAGATCGTGTTCCGAATCATTACTTTCTCTTCAAGTCTTTTTCGACATCTTTTGATGTTTAAGGCTGGGCATTGCTGCCGTGAACTTCTTTTGCAGTAATGGCGACATTTCTTCTTGTAGCTCCATCTTTTCGTCTTTCTACTCCTCACCAAGAAGTGGAGGAATCCATAAAAGCAAAGGCATATTAGTGTAGCAGCTGTTTAAAAATAAACTTTTTCTGACTTGACACTATTTCTTTTTAAAAACGTTCCAAAAAACTTTTGACGGCATTCACTATCAATGAATACAAAATGGTGTATGCATCTTCACAATGGTGCTTGGGATTACCAGGTCATAGTCCTCAGACTTCTGGATTTAATTTCCATGTTTCTCGTTCAAATTTGGTCGTTTTCATGCCAAATTTTTCTTATCTTGCTGGTGCATTACGTTTTTTGCATAATTTTTCTTCTCATGCATGTTGACGTGTTTTCACACAGGAATCCAAGGGAACTTTTTTTATTACTTTTCTAACTACAATCTTATTTTTGGTTCTTCAGGTGGTGCCACGTGAACTTCTTTATTTTCAGCTTCCATTTTTTCATAACGAGTTTCTGAGATATCTTCATCAGGATGACCTTCTTCAGGTGTGCTATGGCGATGTCTTCAAACTCTTCGATACATAGAAGGATGTTTTCTGAGCCATTGTACTTCGGGAAGCCTTCGAGTGGGGTACATTGTGTTCCTTTCAAAATATGACATATTGGGAAACTACTGGGAAATCCACCCCTGCACATTAGCTTATGGCCTAACATATTGTATTTTACAAGGGTGACTCACTGACAGTCATTCTAAGCAGTTGAAGATCAAAGGAAAGAGCTGCAATATTTTATTATTTCGCATATGCTGCCAAATACTTTCGAATTTAACAGATAATATTACTTCAGCAATCCTCTCAAAATGTAACAATGAGAGAATTATATGGAAACTAGCAGAGAAAACCCAACATTGCTTGAGGCAAAATATGAAGGTCCCCCTGCCACCCAGTTCTTGCTCGAATATGAATTACACATACAAGTTTTATTTTTATGAATACATAGGTACATGTATATAAATATATGTTGCACCTGGGATATAGTCATTTGAAATAAAGACACTTGCCCTAAACACACATGGTTTTAGGTTAAATGTCCCTTTCAGGCAAATGGTTTTAGGGCAAATGTCCCTTTTATGGCAAATGGTTTTAGGGCAAATGTCCCTTTAATGCAAATGTTCTTTTTAGGGCAAATGTCCCTTTAATGCAAATGTTCTTTTTAGGGCAAATGTCCCTTTAATGCAAATGTTTTTTAGGGGAAATGTTCTTTTAGGGCAAATGGTTTTTGAGCAAATGCAACTTTAGGGCAGACATTCTTTTATGGCAAATGTTCCTTTAGAGCAAATAGTTTTATGGCAAATGGTTTTCACTACATATGTCCCTTTAGGGGAAATGGTTTTAGGGCAAAGGTCTCTTTATGGCAAATGGTGTTAGGGCAAATGTTCTTTTTTTATTGAAATTGGTTTTAGGACAAATGTCCCTTTAGGGCAGACATCCTTTTAGGGCAAACAAAAGATAGAAAACTATCACATTTGGTGTGTGTGTTTGTGTGTGTGTTTGTGTGTGTGTGTGTGTGTGTGTGTGTGCGTGTGCATGTGTGTGGTGTGTGTGTGTGTGTTTGTGTGTTGGTGTGTGCATGTGTATGTGTGGTGTGGTGTGTGCGTGTGTGTGTGTGTTGATGTGTATGTGTGGTGTATAGTGTGTGTGTGTGTATGTGTGGTGTGGTGTGTGTTGTGCTCTGTATGCTGTGTGTGTGTGTGTGGTGTGTGTGTTTGTGTGTGTGTGGTGTGGTGTGGTGTGAGTGTGTGGTGTGTGGTGTGTGTGTGTGTGTGTGTGTTGAACTCTTCCCATCCAAGAACCCCATGATATTAAAGTGGAGGGGGGAAGTGGGAGGGGGTGACTGAAATTATAATGAAAGGAGTAAAAAAAAGGAACAAATGACGCGCATGCGCACAATTGCCTGTGAATTTTGCTCCCGTCATTTATGACGGGTTACCCCACTAGTTTTTATATATTTGATTCATCAAATTGTTTTGCTAGTTTTCTGCTGGAGATATTTTCCAATACATTTTGTATTTTTAATAGCAATAAATTTAAATAATCCAAGCTAGAGTGACAGATAGCATGGAATACCTTCATATTTTATCCCTGGTGGAGAACTGGTATATATATTTAGTATAAGTACCCTATTACTTGTTTAAAATGTAAGTTTCCTCATGAATAGAATATTTTCAGGGTGCTCACTCATCTATATAAATACCTTATACTGTATATTACCAGGTCTCTTATGAAAATTCTCCAATAACATTAGAACATATACATCTGTAACACACTGTAATCAGTTATGAATCTACTGAAAATAATGACATACCAACTGCCAATCCTCTGATTTGAAAATTCCGGGTGTCCCATTCTTATCTACATCAAGAAAGAATGCTTCTGCATAAGGATGAAAGACTTGCGGAGTAGGAACCAGGTGAAGATGGTAAGATTTGCCGAACGCCTCTATGTCAAGTTGTAACCTTGTTGCATTCTTTTGATTTGCATGCGTAACATACACATTGGCAAAAGATGTTTCTGTATAATAATATGGCACTGTGTTAAAATTAACATTATATATGGAAATATTGTATACAGGTTGCATTTTAGATTAATTTTACATGAGAAACACCTATGAGGGCCAAGTTTTGGGGGTAATAATTTATTGTATAATTAAAAAAAGAATAAAAAAGTTTACAAAGCCAAATAATTGGCTTTGTTAATTTAGCTTTCTAAACTTTTTTATTCTTTTTTATTACAATTTCGAACCAATTATGTCTTATTATTGCATTGTATAATCATATATTATGTTAACATTATTGACCATATTCTTTTTCTACTACTACTATTTCTACTTTTTTTTATGCCGTGGAACCCATTGCCAACTTTGCGAGCTCCTCGACCGGTGCATCGTTAACATGTGGAGTGCAGCCCCCTCAACAACTAGTAGCCTGAGGAGAAACTACTAAGTCTCAGGCCAAGTTGTTCATGTCAGCTTAGACCCACAATGCGGCACCAGCAGTGGTTGTTGCTAGCAATGGTATGCCGACCCTTGCACATCCCCCTCGGGGACTTGATGGGAGATTTATGCTGAGATCGAAGTCAGGGTCCAGTTTGGCTATGGGGTCGAAGACTGCTGAGAAAGCCCAGGCTGTACAACTGTTATAAGTCCTCAATGTTGAAGAATGATGCACTTTTGGAGACTGAGGCCGGATAAGTTCCCGGATGTAGTGGAGTCTGCTACATGGTGCAGTGAACATTCCTCTCACCCTGTGCATCAGAAGCGTAAGAAAGTTAAATGTGAGAAGATGGGAAATCCAAAAACCGATGCTAGTACTTTCCAGGTGAAGGAAAGGAAGGAGGTCAGACTGTCAAAGGATGAGTGCTACCGCTCGATAATAATGCCATGAAAGTGTGTTGCAGATTTCTGGGCAGGCTTTGTGTGGTAGTGGGCCACCAAAGAGCCCAGAGTCTCTAAAGTTGATTTTGGTGTTGGCTTCTTGGAGCTGACTGTTTGAGCAGTTCGTAAGGTCTCCACGCTGGAGGCTGAGGAGATCTCCATTTTTTCTTTGTTCAGTGTTTTGGATCTGATTGTTTGGCTTTTGGCCTGTGGGCCTTTGTGTTCTTCATGGGGGTTTGGCTGGTGGAATGCACCAGCCAAACTGTGAATTACCACTGCCTGTTCTTTTACTGAGTAAGTTCATTAAATATCTTGTTTTATTTTCACTTACAACCGTGTCATGTTTTATTGGGGAGTACCATGGGGAGGGGGAATCTGAGGGGATTCCACCTGTTTTCAGCGTGTTTCGGCCGGTACTTGCGTTGGCTCGTGGTGGAAGAGGTTCCACCGCGATATTCTCGTTGTGGCAGTGGTTTGTCCATCATGTCCGGTGAGGGAGACTCCGGTAGAGTCGGCGTATCCCAGACTAACCGTGGAGAGGGCTGCTACAGTGCGATCCAATCCCCGTTTGGAGTCTGGAGCCGGGTAAGTTTTTCTTTTCTTACCCAAGGTCTTGTGACAGACCGGTCAGGTCGTTACTGAACATTTGCGTAAGTTGACTTGCCCTAAAACCATTTGCACTACAAGGACATATGCCTAAAGGGACATTTGCCCTAAAACCATTTCTTCTAAAGGGACATTTGCCCTAAAACCACTTGACATAAAGAAACATTTTTCCGTAAAACCATTTGCCCTAAAAGGACATTTGTCCTAAAAAGATTTGCCCTAGAGACATTTTTTTCTAAAATCATTGCCCCAAAGGGACATTTGCTCTAAAACCCTTTGCCCTAAAGGGACCCCAGAGGGAAAGTAGTTATAACTACTTGCCCTAACCATTTAAAACTTTTTCTTCTAAAGGGACTTTTCCCCTAAAACATTTGACCTAAAAGGATGTTTGCCATGAAGGGACATTTGCCCTAAAACCATTTGCCTTAAACCCGTTTGCTCAATACCCATTTGCCATATACCCATTTGTCCTATAATCAATTGCCCTAAACCCATTTGCTGTAAAACCATTTCCCCTAAAATAATTTGCTTAAAACCATTTTTTCTAAAGAGATACTTGTCCTAAAACCATTTGCCATAAAAGGACATTTTCCCTAAAACCATTTACCCTAAAAGCAGATTTGCCCTAAAACTATTCGCCATAAAAGCAGATTTTCCCTAAAACTATTCGCCATAAAAGACATTATTTGCCCTAAACCAGTTTTTGTTGTTGCTAATGTGAGCTTTTGGCATCGATGCTATAATTTTACCAACTTGTAGATGGTGTTTTCTGCAACTCGTTTCTTCTTGTAATAGAGCGGTGCCCGCATGGGGTGAAATCGATGCAGAAGGATGGTGGCCATCCTGCTGTCTGTCGACGCTGATATACATCCTCTCCTGAATGTAATTACCGATAGATGTTGTAGCTGCATCAGGATCGTATGCCTCCTGCCTTATGGTGTCTACGGCCTCTGTAGAGAAGTTATTTGTTACCGAACGTAAAAACAACGCAGTTTCTCATTGTAATACTTTTATTCATTCTTGTACAGAAACTCAGATTACAAGAATGAATGTTTGATATTAAAGGTGCGTCCTCATGCCCATCATGTGGTATGGAATTGATTCGACATAATACAAAAGACAAAGGCAAGAATAATGACGAGGAACAAAGAGGAACATGGTCTTTTTATACCTTGGACCTGTGTACACCTACAAGGTGTAACCAGGTCCAAGTGACCATTGTCCTAAGTGTATCACTCCGCTACTTGTGGTGGAAAGCGTGGTGCATAGACTGAAGGATTCTGCGTCGGGTCTTGGTGTCGGGCCCTACCCTGCTGTAGTTCCGTGGTGTGTGGAGATTCAGCATGTGTCATAGTCGGTGGTGCGTGCGGTTGCTTCGCACGCTCATCTCTATGGTGTGGACCATCTGACTGGTCTCAACGCAATTGCTTGCTTGTGCGTGGAATGTACTGCCAGTCAGAGTGGCATGGTAGATGACCTGGTGTATCGTGTCTGTCGTATTGATCATGACGCTCCCGGTAACCATTATAGGGAACTGAAGAGGCATCAGAATCATTGTCACGACGTTGGTGTGTGCATGTTGTCTGCCGTGGTGTTGTTGGTCGATTGGGCATGAACTGATCGTCCATGATGCGGGCCACGTTTTCTGCTAGTGTGGCCACTTGTTGTGATAGCTCAAGCAGATTGGGCTCAGTCGGCTGTGGCGGTGATGTCACATCATCAGCAATGGGTACCTCTGGCGTACCCTCGTGGGAGCCCTGGTGATCATACTGGATGTCAGAGGATTAGTGTGTGGCAGCCATGATTGATGATGTGACGTGTAAAGTGTAAGCAGTGTGGATTTGTGGTGACGAACGAGTCCGGCGAAGTCTGATTCTGTGTGTGCAGCTCCGAGGGTTCTCAAGTACACTCTGCGCGATGCTTTTTGGTTCTGTATTGGAGTCCAGTATGAAGTGACTCGTCCAACACGCGGTTGGAGTAGCGTCGTGGTTCTGTAAGTCGGTATGTGTACGCGTACATTGGTAATTTGGTGTTTCTGTCGGTAACCGACACCCTCGTACTCTTATACACTGAGTAACGATGGACTACCTATGCTTTGCACGTGTAGTTGCATTGTTCTTGCAGTCCTGTGGCGTGTTGTGTTGGTTATAATGTCCTCAGTTGGGCGTGATGGTTCCCAACTGATGTATTGTTGTAAATTCTTTATTGAGTCTTCTCGGAAGGATCTCTCACTCAACACGTGGTATTTGGTGATCACGTGAAGATTATGAGAGTTCTAGAATTCTCAATAAAAAACAGCAGATGCACAATGCAAATTTGTGCGTGGTACACCACCCAATCAAATATTGCAGTGGAAAAAAGTTCGAAATAACTGAAAAAGTGAAACTAAAACGCGGTGACCGCACACTTAGATTCACTTGTTTAGCAGAAAGGAGTAAGAATTTGTGCAAAGGGAGGACGCACAAAGCAGTGAAAGTTCAAGATGACTGAACTCTCACAAGAGAAAGAATAAAAGTCCAAGATGGCTGGGCTTTTATAAGAAAGTGTGAAGAAAGCAGAATTGCTCGAAAGTGTAGAGGATTCTGGTGTGCTGCCCACACTCTAAAGAATCTAATTTATTGAAAGAGCAAAGCAGTGTAGAAATGAAGAAAATGACGATTGTTCAACAAAGCAAAAAGCTTATTGAACAAGAAGAAATGTTCTGAATGATAAATTTAGTGATCCTCACTGCTGGATGGCTCTTGATGAAAAGGGCAGAGTCACTGGTAGTGAGGAACTATGATGAGGGAAGAGAAGAGGTTCGAAGGTGGTGCAGTGATGGCCACTTCCGGTTGTGAAATTTATTACAATGTCCGAAAATGTTCAGAAATGATGAATTCCGCCAGGTGGCGCTTGATGGTCACCAGGAGGAAGAACACTTAAAAGAGAGAGAAGTTCAATAGAGAAGAGACTTTTCTCCAAGAAGAGAAACTCCACCAGGGGCACGGAAGTGCAAGCCCTTCGGAAGAGAAGAAAGAAGCAAGGAACAAAAAGAGAAGATACAACAAAATGTTCATATGGAGCAAAAACCTGCTCCGTTGGCACTTTTTGAAGTGTCCGGTCAATCCAAGATGGCGGCTGGTGCTTCAATGGTGTCCAATGGAGAAGTTCATATGAAAGCACATTGAGGTGATGATGGTGAGTTTGAAGCATGATGGATGAACAAAAGAACAAAGTGAATAGGGGACAAGAGAGTCCCACGTGGCTAGAAAAAGTGTGTTTTAGCTTGTAAGCCCATAACAATGATATGGAGTTAGGGCGAAAACTTGCTAGGAAAATTAAAAAAAAGAGTGAAGATAATAGGCACATTTAAAAGACACACACGTCTTTTAAAGGCCTATTAATAGGTGGAAAGACAAGTAGATGAGTCGTTTGCTTACCTCACAATGATACGGAGTTTCGGCTAAGCAAACTACTCTCGGAAATAAAAAGAATTTGTCTGAAGTGTTGCCCACATACCAACCAATGATATGGAGGAGGGACAAGTGATCTTCACTTCAAAATATAAAGAAGAGTGAAGGAAACAGTGGATGATGATGAAACATAGAACATAAAACACAAAAACATGGACGGAAATACGTGTGTCCACAACAGTTGCCTCCATGCTCCCCGAGTGCTAAGCAGATGGCAGACAATAGTTCTTTCTCTACGTGTCTCTGAACAAGACACAGAATCGCGCGGTCGACCTGTGATGTGTGTATTCAGAGTCAACACGCGGTTCCACAGATTCGGCGCCACGTGGTCGACTTTTGATGCAATCGCTGGTCGCTTTCAACACATGGCTCCTACATTGAATGACGGACGAAAGATTGTAAGGCACAATCACGAAACTTAGGACAAAGGACGGCTTCTGTAGATAGGTCAGAGAAGGCAAATGGAGGCATACCCCGCACCTCCACCAAATGTGAGCTTTTGTCATCAATGCTATAATTTTACCAACTTGTAGATGGTGTTTTCTGCGACTCGTTTCTTTTTGTAATTGCGCGGTGCCCGCACGAGGAAGATCTTTGTCACAGAAGTAGCTTGATGGAGTTGGATTACGATCTTCCTCCTGCATGGGGTGAAATCGATGCAGAAGGATGGTGGCCATCCTGCTCTCTGTCGACGCTGATATGCATCTTCTCCTGAATGTAATTACCAATAGAAGATGTTGTAGCTGCATCAAGATTGTATATCTCCTGCCTTATGGTGTCTCCGGCCTCTGTAGAGAAGTTATTTGTTACCGAAGGAAAAGACAACGCAGTTTCTCATTGTAACACTTTTATTCGTTCTTGTACAGAAACTCAGATTACAAGAATGAACGTTTGATATTAAAGGTGCATCCTCATGCCCATGATGTGGTATGGAATTGATTCGACGTAATACAAAAGACAAAGGTAAGAATAAGGACGAGAAACAAAGAGGAACACAGTCCTTTTATACCTTGGACCTGTGTACACCTACGAGGTGTAACCAGGTCGAGGTGACCATGGTCCTAAGTGTATCACTCCGCCACTTATGTGCATCAGAAGTGTGAGTCAGAGAGGAGGGAGGGACAAGCGGGAGTTGTTTACCTCCCAGGCTATGATTTTGGTGGGAACGGGAGTTGCTGGGTGTTACACTTTTCATATGGTTGTGTCTTTTGGTGGAGAATGTTAAATAGGTTCTGCATACCACAGGCACGCAAAAAACGCCAAATGATGTAAATTTACACTACTGATTAGGGCAAATGGCAATTGCTTTCAGATGAAACCATAAATTAGTTCAATGAAGTTTTATTTCAGACTGTTTCAAAGAGCTGAAAGTCAGACTAACTGTGGCTCAACCGATTGATAATCAATCTACCGAATGCTATTCATAATCCTATACCTATCAAAATATCACGGGTATGGATATTATGTCCCTAGGTGACTAATTTTGAAATCACGAACATCTTTTTCGATGATGTTGTAATACTGAATGTTTTGCCAAGCATTGTTGTTTCAAACTAAATGGCTAATACATATGAATTACTAGTGCATATGTGCAAAGATTAATTTAAAAAACTTTACCTTCAATTGGTTTGTCATTTGTTGCCTAAAAGAAAGAAAAAATCAATTAATATACGCTGTTATGAAAATTAATCACTCCGTATTAATTTACCAGAAAAATGAAGTCAGTACATCATTTAAAATAGAGCCACATAACTATAGCTAGTTTTGCACACCATTGCAAGAAATATTAAAGTCCTTCTTTTCCGAGTTATTTCAACATAAAAAAATATACTGAAGTTTCATATAGCATGATCTTACAATACATTCTGCGGGGGGTAGCGATCGAAAAATTGTTTTTACGAATTTCATAAGCTTCCGAGCAAAGGGAGCTGTAAAAACATAACAGTATCTTCTCACTTTATCCTTTGTTTGGGGAGTGACAAAGGCTAACTTTTAAAAAGGCTACATTGAACAGAAATTAGACTTAAATACACCCAAGTATGGCCACCAATTCATAATTGATGTTTGGTTCTGACCCCCCAGGTAGCAAAAACTAGTTAGGCCAACGTTGGGCAGATTTTAACGAATATGTTGGTCAGACATCTTTATCAGCTGTTGGCCCACCCCTTTTTGTCTCATTGGACAATGTGTTACCAACACATTTTATTAAGAAATTTGTCATAGGTGAGTACTTTGGGCCAACCATTTTGCCAACCACTTTCCTATGTCTATTGCTGACCATACACCAACCATTTACCAACGTCCATTTCTGACCTTGTGCCAATGGTTTACCAACGTTACCGACGTTGATTTAATGTTGGAACGCCAATGTTTAATCGACGTTGCGAATTAAGAGTATTAGTTAAAAACTAAAAAATTAAAAATGAGAATCTTATTTGTCGAAGTTTTCCTTATACATACCAAGCCAGTGACATACTTTTAAACACTTTAAACACTAATTAGTACTTACCAGAACCAGCAGGAATTCGATCTTGTGTCCTTTATGCCCACACCATTGTCCACATCCAGTCACTTACCCACTAGGCCACGATGACATCTTGTTTGGAGTTTGCTAAATAAGGCTTTATTAGGCTTGGAAAATATAGATACTAATCTACACTATAAAGAGACTAATCTTAAGTTGCATATACATAAATGAAGTATGCTTATAATTACACTGTGAACGGAAAAAAAACGAACTTCTATAATAGATAAAAAAATGAACACTAATATTAAAAAAATGTTTTTTTTTCCGTTCACAGTGTATATGACACTTCATTTACATATTACAACTATATATTATAAGACATATCAAAAGATAAAAATACATATATGTATGGTTTTTCCCATTTGGACATGCAATGATAATCAACTGTTGATTTATCGTTGCATATCCCACTTGAATAAATCAACTGTTGATTTTCATTTGATTATTGGTTGTATTATCGTTGGAAAATAGTCAGTGGAACAAGATGTAATAAACGTTGGAAATCAGTTGGAAGAACGTTGAAAATGTGTCTGAAATACGTTTTTTCCAACTCTCATATCCAAACGTTTTTAGTACTGTTTAGTACTGTTGGCCATCCAACGAAAGCCCAACGGTTGAATGTACGTTGTTACAGGGTTGTAAAATCGTCAGTATTTTTAGTTAGATTTTTGCTGTTTATCCAATTTTCAACCAACATCATTTTACCGTTGGCCTGCCAACAAAATGCCAACGGTTGATTTTCCGTTGTTACTTAGTTGGAAATTAGTCATTACATTAAGTTGGATTTTTGTTTATCCAATTTTTGTCCAACGTCATTTTACTGTTGACCAGCCAACGAAAGCCCATCGGTTGATTGTCCGTTGTTACAGGGTTGTAAATTCGTCAGTAATTTTAGTTGGATTTTTGTTGTTTATGCAATTTTCGACCAACATCATTTTACCGTTGGCCTGCCAACAAAATGCCAACGGTTGATTTTCAGTTATTTAGTTGGAAATTAGTCATTTCATTAAGTTGGATTTTTGTTGTTTATCCAATTTTTGCCCAACGTCATTTTATAGTTGGCCAGCCAACGAAAGCCCAACGGTTGATTGTCTGTTGTTACTGAGTTGGAAATTAGTTATTAATTTAGGTTGGCGTCATGTGGTTTTTCCAATTTTTGACCAACGTCACTTTAATGTTGGAATATGGTCAGTATTCAACATATAACGAATATGGTGAACATGTGTTGGAAAATCGTTGGCAATGTGTAGGAAACTTGTCATAAATAACTGTTGGCCCAACTATATCCATCCAACTTATGACCAACCATTGGTAAAAGGTTGGCTAGCCAACCAGACCAATAACCAACCATTACGACGAAATTTCCACGTTGGGCCAACATATGTGTGCCTTCAGAAAGTTTTAGACAAAGGCAGTCCGATAGATTTGGTTTTTCTTGATCTCTGCAAGGCATTTAACACAGTTTCTCACTCAAAACTAATGACAAAAATTAGTGGGTATGGATTGGGTGAACAGGTGTATAAATGGGTGCATTCTTTTTTGAGTGATAGGAAACAAAGAGTTGTTGCAGGTGGGTCTGATTCTGACTGGATAGGGGTTACATCAGGAGTTCCTCAGGGTAGTGTGTTGGGTCTGCTTCTGTTTCTTTTATATATCAATGACCTCAGACAATGATTGCCATATTATTGATAGTGACTTGAAAGCAATAGAGGCATGGTGTTCTAGATGGCAACTTCAATTTAATAAGGAAAAATGTTGTGTAATAAGGGTAGCTAGGGGAAGGAATCCAATAATATTTCCATATAGAATAGGGGCCATTTTACTTAATAATGTAGATTCTTATAAATATTTGGGGGTAAGGATTACAGCTAAATTTTCTTGGAAGCTGCATGTCGAACAGATTATTTCCAAGTCTATGCAGATGCTAAGGTTTAGTCAACACATTCTAAGAAGGTGTCCCAGGGAGGTAAAATGTATAGCATATAAATCATTAGTACGTCCCCATCTGCAATACTGCAGTTCTGTGTGGAATCCCCACACTGCAGACTTAGCTCACTCCATAGAAATTGTCCAACATAGGGCTGCAAGGTTTGTTTGTGGTAAATATGGATATGCTGATTGTGTAACTAACATGCTTTCAGAGCATGGTTGGGATAGTTTACTTGCAAGACATTCAGATTTTAGTTTTATCATCGTTAATCCTAAACCTACTTCAAGTAAACTTTGCAGGGCATTATATTTGGGTAGGGGCGACCACTCTAACAAAGTTGGAGAAATTTTTGCACGAACAGATTCTTATTACTGGTCATTTGTCCTTAGGGCGATTCAACCCCAATATTTAAGTGAGATAATAAGTCCAAAGCTGCAAACCATAGGCCTGTATTTCTAACTTCAGTGGTTTGTAAAATTCTTGAGCATATCATATACTCTGGCTGCATTAAGTTTCTCAAATCTCACAATCTCATTTCTAATAACCCACATGGTTTCCTGAGAGGGTGCTCTTGTGAGACTCAACTTATCCTGGTAGTGGATAATCTCCAGAAGAGTTTAGACAATGGTAAACAGGTTGACGTGGTGTTTCTTGACTTTTGTAAGGCATTTGACACTGTTTCACATTCAAAACTTCTTGCAAAAGTTGCAGCATATGGGTTGGGGCAGGTAACCAAATGGGTAACTTCTTTTTTAAGTGATAGGAAACAAAGGGTAGTTATAAATGGGTCTCACTCAGACTGGTTGGCTGTTAAATCTGGTGTACCCCAGGGTAGTGTGCTGGGTTCTCTTTTGTTCCTAATATTTATTAATGACCTCAGCAGCACAGTTGGCAGCAATTGTAGACTATTTGCTGATGATATGCTAATTTACAAAAAGGTTGATTGTATCCAAGACTGTGAAACATTAGCTATAGACTTGAAGGCAATTGAGGAATGGTGTAATACATGGCAACTTCAGTTGAATGAGGGGAAGTGTAGCGTTATGAGGCTAATTCGGGGTAGAAATCCAATTATGTTCAATTATAGTATGAATGACACTATTCTTCGGAGTGTCCACTGTTACAAGTACTTGGGGGTTACAATTACAGATGACCTTTCTATGAAAAAACACATTGATGGTGTTACTAGAAAAGCTCTACAAATGCTTTGTTTTAGTGAAAGGACATTGGGCACCTGCTCAGCACAAGTTAAAACTATTGCCTATCAAGCATTGGTTCAGCCTCATCTTGAGTATTGCTGCAGTGTATGGAATCCTCATTCTGTCACACACACTCATTCAGTTGAAATGGTTCAGCGTAACACAGCTGCGTTTGTTTGTGGCAGGCACAAATTTACAGATAGTGTCACTGAGATGCTGTCTGTGCTACAATGGCATAGTTTGGCACATTGCAGGGCTGAGTTAAATTTGAAATTGTTTGGGAAAATTACACGTGGTGATTGTCCTAAACTGCAGTCCAGTGGCATTTATAAAGCAATATATATGGGCAGGGCTGACCACTCTTAAGAAAATTAGGGAGATTTTTGCTAGAACAGATTCATATTATTGGTCTTTTTTCCTAGAGTTATAACACAATAGAACGCTCTTCTTGAGTCAGTGGTGAATGAGGATAATTTTGTTTTGTGGGATTGACATTTGTACATGTATATTCATTTTGTTTTTATGTATGTACATGTACTTGACAATGCTTAATGCTGCATATGGACTTTTATGTCCCTCTGCCATAGGCCTATTTGGCTGCTAGCAGAGTACTAATTGTAATTGTAATAAGCACTTCTAGTGGCAGTAGGCAAAAGATGGCTCCTAAAAAGTTAGCAGACAAAACTTTAACATAGAACTCTTAAGAAAAAACACTGTGCAGGTACGTTTTTTTGCTGTTTTCTCACAAATTACTCGCCCAAATTTGGTGACTTTGAGAAAAAATAAAGACAAACGTACGTAGTTTCACACTCATGTATTAGTTTTTAATAATTACGTTGTTTTGTTGTTTTCGATATTTTGTCCTGAACGTTGCTGTAAAACCTAAACTTTTAACATGGAGATTTGCCAATGGAGATTTCTATATACTGGTAAGTTTTTTTGCTGTTTTTTTGCAAATTACTTTCATAATCATCATGGAATTTTAAATAAATAAAAATAAAAATAGGTAGTTTTATAATAAATTATTGTACAATTAAATATTCTTTCTTTTTTTGTTATTCAAAAAAACATTCCAATTTTTTTTATGTATGTTTATGTTACTGGTATGTTCAGAGTAAAACATTGAAAACAAACTAAAAACGAGGAATATTAAGAAACCAATGTCTGTCTGTGAAACTATGTACTTTTATCTTTATTTGTTAAAAATTTGACTACAAGTTTGCAAGTAATTTGCAAGAAATAAGCAAAATAACTGACTGACTTATCGAAATCTCCACTGGTTTCCATGTTAAACGTTTCAGTTTTACAGCAACGTTCAGAACAAAATATCGAAGAAGAAAAAAATTAATGCATAGATGTGAAACTACGCACTTTTGTCTATTTTTTCAAAAATTTATGAAAATTAAGCAAGTAATTTGCGAGAAAACAGAAAAAAACCCCGCTTTGCAATTTTTCCCATAGAGTTCTACGTTAAGGTTTCATCTGCTAACTTCTTAGGAGCCATGTTTTCGCCTACTGTCACTAGAGGTGTTTTTGGACATACTGTATGGCTTAGAGTTCCTATACAAGTACATGCAGGCAAGTGTGCCAAGCCCTTTTATGAGCATCAGACCAAATAATAACCGATTAGACATTGAAAAGGTTGAGGCATGTGACATCAGATCAAGTAACATACCCATTATAACTTTATGATGCTCATAAAAGGGTGGAGGAAAATGAAAAATTAGTGCTGGGCACTCTTGCCTGTTTCGTACATGTTTTTCTTCCATGTTGTATGTTTGTTTATTGTTTATTAGATGCTTAACATCCCCATCATAGCCACCTTATATACCAGGCCTGACATTTGGCTTAAAAACTGTAAGTCATAAATGGCAGCCAAATGCATGTATGTACCAGATGGTGCTGACCACAAATTAAGAAAAGAAAATTATTTCTTGGCTTTATGGTTGCACATTGAATTATTAAAACAGTTTTTGTTCAAGTTTTTCAGTTTTTGTTTAAAATTTTGCTCAAATATACAGTCTGGCATACTGCTGTGTGCCTATTTGTAAATCTTACTATAAGAATCCTGCAAGTATAAGCAAAATTAAAAGAGTACCTAATTAATACATTTTAAAATCATATGGCTGTCATGTAAATGACAGTCACTGTGTAAATGACATGTAATGACATGTAAATGACAGTGCTCAAGTTTTTTAAAGGTTGAACACACTAAACAACTGCACTCCCTTTTAGCAATTAAATTTTAAATGCATATTTAAAAAATTGTGCAGCAAAATTTACAGAAGACAATGGCATGCGCAAGCTGGCAACATTTCACAAAAAAAAAACAATTAGCCGCAAGTTCCTAAAATTGTTGTTGTTTATTCTCATTTAAAAGTTTTTAATTTTTAATTATTATTAATAAATTATTATTCAATTATTATTATTAAATTATTTCTATTAAATTATTATTTTTAAATTATTATTAAATTATTAATAAATTATTATTAATAAATTATCATTAAATTATTATTAAATTATTGTTATAAATTATTAATAAATTATTATTAAATTATTATTAATAAATTATTATTAAATTATTATTAATAAATTATTAATAAATTATTATTAAATTATTATTAATAAATTGTTATTAAACTATTATGTTGATTTATTTCTGTATATTAAATATGCATTATTAAATTATTTAGATTACATATGTGTTATAAAATTAATTAAAGGTGTAATAAAATTAATGTTTGAAGTAACACCTATAAATTGTCCTCTATTTATGTTATGTTTCTATCTTCTTTCTTAATTTGTGACTAGCACCACCAAGCGAGTAAGAGATGCAAAACGGCGGCCATTTATGACTTAAATTTTTAACATTAGCCTATGGACGAAATGTCAGGCCTGGTATATAAGGTGGCTATGTCCCCATCAGGGACTTACAAGACAATTCAATACAAAGACAATTTCAAACATAAGTCAAATCAATACAAAGGCAATTTGTCAAACACAAGTCAAATTTCAAATCCAAGTCAATGCCAGTCAAATCAAGACAACACAAACATCCATGCTCTCGCCAGGATTTGAACACAGGACCCTCAACACCGCAATCGGAGATCTTCCCATTGCGCTACCGCGGCGTCGGCCCATCTCGTTTGCTTTGCCATTTCGACGGAAAACATTAGCCGCCGCCGCCGCCATTATTTTAAAGCTTATCGGCGAATATTTCGTCATTGAGAAGGTCATGTGACCTAATTTGTTGACGTTTCCTTTTGACCGCCATTTCGCTACTTTTCTCTCTTTCTAATATATTTTTTTTTACGACTCGATTTTCATCAAGTTTACTGTTTTGTTTTTTTTCCCATCAATATTCTTTGATGTTTGAATGATAACAGATACATGAGTATCTATTGAAAGTATCGTCCGTTTTTATTTCATTTTTAGAACGGTCGTTTGTCTTTGGAAAAAAAAAAAAAAGAAACCTCTTTTCAGGTGAGTTACTTAACGATTTCTTCCTGTGTGTTTTTTTAGTCGTTTTTGAGCGCAGATATCGAACATTAGTTACATTTTACCTTACAACATATCGACACCTACGTTTTCTTTCTTATTTTATCAAGTGGTTTTTTTATCGTTCTCTAAAGTATAGCTTTGAAATTAGAATGTTTTATTACGATCGTAAGTGTTTATTTCTCTTTTCTTTTTTTTTTTCGAACAACAAGCAAAAGAAGAATTTTGCCAAATGGCGTTTTTTTTTTCTTCTTCCTCTCAACTGAATGAATGTAAACCAACGGAGGTCATTTTTTCAGCGGTTCGCTTAAAAGAGCTTTAAAAAGTCCTACTGGCCTATTTTTTTTTAATATGACCTTTACGTCTTCTTACTACTTCCACATACCCGTCATTATGATACATGTCCATTTGTTTATGCGTTCATATCATCAAAACATATTTTAATTTTTTTGTTAAAAAAAAATAATAAAAATGTTGACAACGCCTTAATGAGCACTTAAGTCGTCCTACATATGTAAGAAATTAGGCGTCTTCAAGTAGTTCGCAATGGATGGAAATAAGATTGGTTTTTTATCTTCCACAATGTTGTTGATATTGATCTTGTGAAGTTTTGAACCTCTTGAGTAGAAAAACAAATCGTCAACGAACTTGGTGGTCCGGATAAAAGGATGAACCGATGAACGGATGAACATTGTCGGTAATCCTAAAACCTGAAACAGAATGCACATAGAATTGAATAAACACAAAAACCTTGGGATGAACCAAGGGATGAAGGGGTCCGGATAAAAGGATGTGCCGATGAATGGATGAACATTGTGGGTAATCCTAAAAAGAATGGGATGAACATTGTGGATAATCCTGAAACCTGAAACAGAATGCTTATAGTAGAATTGAATAAACACAAAAACCTTGGGATGAACCAAGGGATGAAGGGTTAGGATAAAAGGATGAATGGATGAAGATTGGATAATCCAAAAAAGAATGGGATGAACAGATGAACATTGTCGGTAATCCGAAAACTTGAAACAGAATGCATATAGAATTGGTTGAACACAAAACAACCGTGGGATGAACCAAGGGATGAAAGGATGAACCGAGAAACGAATGAACATTGTGGTTAATCGTAGAACCTGAAACAGAATGCGTATAGAATTGGGTGAACACAAAAACCTTGTGATTGAACCAAGGGATGAACACTATTAACATGGGTGCAGAACACACAAACCTTGTTTTAATTCGAATTTTTCACATTCTGGGGGCTGAGCTCCCTAGACCCCCTGCAACAAACTATATGACGTAACTCCACCTAATAACCGATGTATACAAAAGTATAGTGTTCATCCAATTCTTTTAAGCAATTCTGTTTCGGGTTTTAGAGTTACCCCAAATGTTCATCGGTTCATCTTTTTAATCCGTCCCGCAAACTTGTATGGCTTGTGAATGTGTTTACTAGTCACTGATCAGTAAGGGCGTAGGTTTGTAGGGCACATTTTTGTTGGGGTAGAACGGGTGCGCAATGTTTTAAGCAGCAGCTGGGGATGCAACCAATTCTAGCTACGCCACTGCTGACCAGATAGTCGGATACATTATCCAATGTTTCGCAATAGACGAAAGGATTAATTAGGTTGTCAAGTTGTATGTTCCATTGCTGGGGCGGACAGTCACATCTTGCAAGTCTGATGAGCTGCTCAAATGGCAGGCGGTTGGATACACAGGCAAGTAAGTTCAGCAAAATACAGTCATTTGCCCGGCCCTTTTATGAGGAATGGCAACTTCTCATTGGTTTGTTCTTGGTCTGACGTCACATCCCCCGGCCTTTTCGATTTTTAATTGTTTGATATTTGGTATGACGCTCATAAAAGGGGCGGGGCAAACGACTGTAGCTTGCTGCGCACACTTGCCTGTTTCTTACCACTCTAGTCGACTTCATCTCTGGTTTGCTATGTTTTGAACAATCAAGTGTAGCCAGCACTAGCTTTTCGTTTGCTCCGCCCTTTTATGACCGTCAGACCAAATATCAACCAATTAGAAATTGGTAAAGGGCGGGGCATGTGATGTCAGACGAAATAACAAACCAATTAGAAATTGATAACGCTCATAAAAGGGGCGGAGCCAATGAAAGGTAGTGCTCGCTACACTTGCCTGTATGTTTTGATAGAAGTAGTGTAGAATGTTTTAGTAGAGTTGGGATGAATCGTAAATTTTCTCAATGCGAGAAAATTGTTTGTTAATCTCTGACCAATTAATTGTTTTGTCTGAATTGGCGGTCACGATTGTATTGTGCATATCAATTGAAAGCACGGAAAAGGGGGGGCGGGGGTGGTGTCTTCCTTAATATTTTCTGCTAGTAGTATCATTAATAGTGTTGAGAAAAAAACGTGTTTTTTTTTTTTTTGATGTTTTTTTTTCTAAAAAAAACTTTTTTTAATTTTTCGTATTTTCCATTTCCCAACCCTACTAGTGTTGAAAATGAACGTGGTTTTTTTTTACTATTACGTTTTTTTTAAAGTTTTTATTTTAAAAAAATGTTTTTCAGATTTACTATTATATAGTGAAGGTAATTAAAATGACGTAATTTACGAATCTGACATAATTTATATTCTTAATTCATTAATTTGCATTTCACTGCTATAAACTTTGTATTTTTCCCTATCGTAGAACTGAAACAATCAGGAATCAGGATTCACCACCAACATACCTGAAGAAAGGCTTTTTTTTTTGCATTTCCTCCCCACACCCCCAGCTTTTTTTTTTTTTTTAATAAAATGATTTTTTCAAAAAACGAAAACTTTAATTTATATTTCTAACTGAATCATTCAGTAAACTCGGAGACAGGTATTTAAAACTGATCAATTTTCTTTCTTGTATTTTTTCTTTTCCCGCCGTTTTTTTTTTCATAAAAAACGTTTTTTATTTTAAAAAACACTTTTTCTTTAAAAAAAACGAACACGTTTTTTTTTAAATTTACAACACTTAATATTGTCTGTTAGTAATATTATTATTAGCACATAAAGCGCCAATGCTTGTCGTTCCGAAACACAAATAGCGCCAAAATTGGGTTTGTTGCCAATTAAGCATCCGCGACATACTGTATGCAATTGCCATTGTTATGGTTTAAAATAGAAAAAAAAGTTGTTTACACAGGAAATAAATAGAAAATCAATATTTTCAATTAATGTTATTTCACGATAGCTATTTTTTGTTGTTGTTGTTGCGTGTTTTATGCGCTCAAGAGGTTCGATAATGTTCGATCAGCAAGCAAGCATAACGAATAAGAACGGCTACGATCTATGTATATATATATTTTTCTTACCAATGTGTGATTTGAATATGAAGATTTAAGCTAACATCCAAATCATGCCATGAACCTATCAACCATAAAATTTGAAATTTCTATTTGTGTATATATTTTTTAATTCATATTTTGGTGTTTTGGTGCATTTAAAAATTCATAGAGAGAGTGAGAGCGAGCTAGGGTTTTCTGTTTTATTGCATATTTTGACGATTTGTGTGTAAATCGTTTCTTTTACAAATGGGTCAATCCATATGAACTGGTCCAGAAATAAATAATTTGGTTGCTTGACCATTTTTAAAAAATTTCATTTGTTGTGTATGACTATCCCTATGTATTGTTAGCTCAAAATTGGCCAGATTTATTTTTTATATTTTTTTGTTTAACTGCCGTGGCCATTTTTGTATAGTGCATACGGCCAATTTTTGTGATTTCAGACCCTTACGGAAATCAAATTATCTCGGCTTCTATTTGCCATAGGCACCTCAAACAAACACCAGTCTTTTCAGCAAAGGACAAGCGACAAATATTGTCCAGTGCATAACTTTTCCTAAATTCACTCTAAGGGGTGAAATTAACCCTCTTTTCGAGTTTTGAAATGTGTCGCAAAATGGTTTTTGAGAAGACGAGTTTTATAGGAAGGGAAGAAGTGAAAAATTTGACAATTTTTTTTTAGAAAGATATGCACTATAGGTTGCCACTGGCCAAGTTTCAGAGTTGAGACTAAAGTATTTTTTTTCTATAAGGGCTTGAATTAGCAAATTTTTACATTTTTCACACATTTTGAAGCCTATTATTTCTATTGGGGGACCTTCTAAAATTCTGAAATTATGCTAAATTAAAGTCCTATATGAGGGCAGTTAGCAGCAAAAATTTGGATTTGTAGACCTTAATGGGAACTGAGATATGGCATGTAGAAAGTACAGAAAATCAACCTTGTTGTGTATTTCCATATACATGTTTAAGAATGTTAAAAACATTAAAGAAATTTTTCTGTTCTTACCTTTATTAATTTATCACAATTGAATAAAAAAATATAAATGTAAAAGGTAGTCCAATTGGACCAAGCTGCTAATATTGTCTTTAGGTTGGGTGACTTACTATGACTCCTATTGTGAACACCTCATATGCTGACAGAACCAAAATGGCGGTTTCATGATGTATATCAGTCTATATGAAAAGCGATGAGATACGGAGTCATGGACTGATACTTCAGAAGAGATTTAAAGAATGTCTACGAGTTCCGGGTACACGATCATTTCACCGCTTATTACCTATGCCTTACAATAACGTTAGATGTTACAAAACCTCCAAATCAGTTAACTATGAGGACTTACCAGTGGCATCAAACTCTGCTGTCTTTATAAAATGAGATTATAGCATGTGTTTATGATGGAGAATGGTGGCTGGGTGTGATAACGAATGTGAGTGCTGAACACAATGATTTCCTTGTTCATTTTTATGAACCTTCTGGTCCTAGAACTTCATTTAAGAGGTCTGCCAATGATAAAGCCTGGGTACCACTGCATAATATGCTGAGAAAGCTCACCCCTTTAGAGCTAACCACAGTAACTGGACGCTCCTACAATATCAGTCAACGCCTGTGTGATGAGATTTCACAGCTGCTCAACAACCACTAATCATAATTCTAGTCAGTATTGAACCTAATAATACCAAGTTTTACTCTGTATTTTTGTCATTTCGTTGTCCTGTTTGTTCGTTATACTGTATGTCTAATAAACTATCGATATACCACTCATGTTGATTTTCTGTACTTTCTACGTGCCATATCTCAGTTCCCATTAAAGTCTACAACTCCAAATTTTTGCTGCTAACTACCCTCATATAGGACTTTAATTTAGCATAATTTCAGAATTTTAGAAGGTCCCCCAATGGAGATAATAGGCTTCAAAATGTGTGAAAAATGTAAAAATTGGCTAATTCAAGCCATTGTAGAAAAAAAAATACTTTAGTTTCAAGTCTGAAACTTGGCCAGTGGCAACCTATAGTGCATATCTCTTTAAGAAAAATTTGTCAAATTTTTCACTTCTTCCCTTCCTATAAAACTCGTCTTCTCAAAAACCATTTTGCGACACATTTCAAAACTCGGAAAGAGGGTTAATTTCACCCCTTAGGGTGAATTTAGGAAAAATTATGCACTGGACAATATTTGTAGCTTGTCCTTTGCTGAAAAGATTGGTGTTTGTTTGAGGTGCGTATGGCAAATAGCAGCCGAGATAATTTGATTTCCGTAAGGGTCTGAAATTGCAAAAATAGGCTGTACGCACTATACAATAATGGCCGCCACGGTTAAACAAAAAAATATAAAAAATAAATCTGGCCAATTTTGTGCTAACAATACATAGGGATAGTCATACACAAATTAATTTTTTTTAAAAATGGTCGAGCAACCACTCTTGGACCAGGCCAGATGGATTGACCCAAATATGAATATTGTATTGAAATAATTTTTTTTAAAAAATATTTTCTTGTAGCTTTGTCTAAAAAGAAATTGAATTTGAAATTGCGATTGTCTCCCAACTGCGATCACACAACACCTTCTCTTAATTCTGTGGTTCGTGGCGGTGTGCTACGTGGGCCGCAAACGGTTACCAAAGAGAAAAAAATTTTTCTTATACTCGAACTGGCAAAACGGAATTAAGTACACAAAAACAAAAACAAAAAACGGAATATAGTCCGCTAAGTGAACAAAAACTGCGATACGCTCGTATAACCGCACTTGTGCTCTAAAGCCGCTATTACACTATAGCAACTTTTAATGCAATAAAATGTGCAATGTGACATTCAATGTGTGTAGTGTCATATGAGATGCAAGTGGATAAAACTTTCCTTTTAACTAGTGTGAGCCTCAGTCTCACCGAGTTGAACAGGCTCAACTTTGAGAAACTTTCCAAGTAAACTTTCTGGTAAACAACCAATCAGGCCGTTTGCCGCAAATGACATATGTAACATTGAACGAATTCACAATAGGGTGAATAGGGACACAAACCAAGGGGGCAGACATTGAAGAAAATCATGTACGATTTTCACTAGGATTCACAGCAGATCGTGTGGATGGAAAGTAATTTTACTTTTTAGCTGCTTTTTACTGGATATCCAGAATAGAATTGAAATTTTAAAATTCGGTAAAACGCGGATTAAAAGTAAAATGGTTTCCGATACCGTACGAGATTCACCCGAATGTCGGCCCCTTGACATAAACGAAGTTTTGAAAATTTGATTGGAACTAGGTTGCATAGTGTGGTATAGAAGTTTATTACAAGGTTCTATTTGCAAGTCACATCACAGGTTGCATTGTAAGTTGAATTGCATTGGAGGTTGCTATAGCGTAATACTGACTTTAAGCTGCGTACAGAACAAAATTAGATGTTCATGGATCACTCGCGAGCGTAATGCCTTCGTCAAAAAATTAGCGGTTTCGCGTTCGCATGGCGAAGTTGATGGAACTGCTCTCGAGATTTTGTTTCTTAGTTCGTTACGAACTTGCGTAGGGTAAAGATGTGTTGACCATGTACCACCTCATGAGCAAACTTTGTACCGGTTCGCGAAGATCTCTAGAACTCTTCGCGAGCTCTCTTCTAAACTTGGTTCTGTAACTGTTCGCAAACTGTTCTAGAACGGCTTGCGAATTTGGTCTGTACGCGGTTTAATATGAGATTAACGGAGTGTGCCTCATCACTGACTCAAGGAGTCAAGGGAACGCCATTTTAAGGTGTGTGGTCCACCATTGGGAAATGTTTGAGAATACGGATTTTTTTTTTTTTTTTTTTTGCAGTAATTCAAGTCAAAAATAACTCCTTAAGCTCTGTACACATTATAGCAGAAGTAATCCCTACTGTTAATGCTTACTGTATATTGAGCAAGGGTTGGACTATAAAGGCGGGTTTAAACGGAGTCGTGAATTGAGCGAGAGCACTACCGGTAGGCTAGCAGTAGTAATCACTACCTCATGTGAACAAGTGGTTGTGGAAGTGGGCGGTCGTACACGACCTTGAAAAGGGGAGTCGTGCTCACTCCAACCTGCTGGAGTGACAACGACCGCTTCAGTCGTGAATTCAGCATTAATCAATAGTTCATGAACGACTTTCGCAACTTCTCGTTCTGCCATTTGAACAACTACTCGCGAGACAAGTGTTTGGCGACAGCAGTAGATGGTCGTTGTAGAACTCTGTGTGAACTGTTGAATAAGCAAGTAGTGTGACGTGCACATTACTGGGCGTGTTCTTGTCCAATTCACGACTCCGTGTATATCTGCCTTAATTACTGGAAACAGTTAGGGTAGGCGCATACTGACGATTATTGCCACTCAACTGCCGGCTCAACTGTTTAGTTTTGTTGGGCCTACACCACGACTAAACAGTTTTGTCGCAAAATGTGCGCATACAGCGAAGGTGTGACTTATTCACCCCTTTTGTGTATCCGTTTCCTGATTGGTGCTTTGAGTTGCTAAGCTTTGAAAAGTTGAACAATTTCAAAGCTAGCTTCATGCTCTGGCGAAGGCAAAAACCTGAAGCTCTGACGTCATTTTTGAAGCTTCGCAGGCTGCTTTGCCGCTTAGCAAGGGAGTATAAACCAACCCTTACTGTAACACCCTGCATTTCACTTTTTCTTTATTACCAAAGCCTTAGGGTCTCTCGTACCCCATGTGCCACATTTCCGCCCCTTTCGTTACCCTCTTAAGACCCCAAAGTATAAAGTCACATCCTGGTTCCAGTATATGCGGATGGATACCCATCGAGGCACGGTTCCTTGGGCATGGGTGCACCTACGCAGGTGCACACTGGCCCTAGGTATATAAAGGTCCATGTAGCTCTTCTGTTTCATGTAACTTAAACGATAGGGTACATTAAATACGTAACTCAACAATCTGCATTCGTCTCGCCTGTCTTCATTACTTCTCTACAATTGCGTCCATAGGAAATATCACAGGGAACGTCCCCGACACCATTATTAATCAAATCTAGCTCGTACATACTCTTTGTGTAAGGCGGTATCCGCCCCAAACTAAGAGGATCCAGGCTTGAGTCCCATAACAGGTGCTCCACACTGTTACATTACCACAATATCCAATTGTATTTACATCCATTTACGTATATTTGTATCTTTATGTTTAACCACTTGAATTTACTTGGTGGAACTTGAATTAGCTTAACATTTCTTGTCTTGATGAATGTCGATGTGGCATTTGATGTAATATGCGTTTTTACATTTTGTTTTTAAATTATCTGTTCCAGATGGAGAATGAATTGGAGCATGATCAGAATAGTCTGAGTAGTCTTGTTCAAATTCATGCAAGCGAAGCGTTTCCCAAAAAATTGCCACATTTTGAGGAAACGAACCTTCATGTTCCGTTTCCTCCATTATGTGGCGAATACGTATTGTACGTCGGCTGCATAGCCGAGGGTGTGATAGCGATATCGAACTTTCGCCTGTTTGTCCACATGAAGAACAACGTGGTCAACATTCCGCTTGGACTGTTGGAATATGTCGAATGTCGAGAGATCTTCTTCCTTTATATTTACTGCAAAGATGCGAGAAGCATAAGGTTAAAATTTTTTTTTTTAATATATAGTGGGATTGATGCCAAAACGTGTTTTGTGGTTTTCTTTTTTAGGTGCACGTTCACGACGAATGATGCTAGTCTCGAGTGGTACAAGCGACTTGTTAGTGCAACAACATCGCCAAAGAGAATCGAAGACGTGTTTGCTTTTGCGTATTATGCTTGGTGTTCGGAGGAAAATAAAGATCTACATCAGACGCTTTATAATCTTTCGGAGTCTTCGAAAATTGCAGGTTTGTGTGTTTCTGTATTTTATTGTCTGAGACATTTTAATATAAATTTTAACGTGTTGGTCTAGTTCGGAGATAACTTTCAATTGTATGAAGTAACTGGTAAATGTCCTAATGGCTAATGTAGTTGAATCAGGCTTGAGCAGGTTCCTGTTATGATCTCACAACTTAAGTTTAACACAAACACCAGTATGAATTAGTTGCGGCATAATGCTGTGTCGTCATTATTTCTTATTGCCGTTTGTGCTGGACGTAGTCCAGGGGTGTAGCTAGGGGCCCGCAACTGCTGGGGGCGCAGGAGGTTTGGGGGCCCAAAAAAACAAAATGAAAGTCGGTGTATTTTCCAAAAATAATTGAATTAATTAAGCGAGTGATTCCTAATCATTCGCTTAATTTTTTCAATTATTTTCGAAAATAAATCGACTTTCATTTAATATTTACTTTTAAAAACTACATAGTTGCACCACTAAATCTTCATAGACACTGATGATGGACACTGCACACAAATTCACGCATCGCCATCTATGGACAACATTTGTAATTAATTCTAATAGAAATTTATTAGTGGAGGAGGAGGTAAAGGGCAAGGTTTGTAGACTTACTTTACAAACATTCTCTTTACAAGTATTCCCTCGCAAGAAAACCGATTCGTTCCATTCCGATCTGATCCAAGCTAGTGTGCAGGGGTTCATTGAAATGCTTGTTATTAAAACATTTCGATTTGTTTCGATCCGATGTAAGGGTGTGGCAAAATTTAGTGTTACATTCGTAACGAGACCTATACAGTACGTATGAAGTCACTTTAGTACAAAAGCCGTCTAGCGTTCATAGTTTCAAAAGAAATAAATCGTCATTAAAAATCAAATGCAATTCTTTTTAACTCGGTGCCACAGTTTTTTTTCGTGAATCGTCAGTTTTTATTGAGCTATATGCTACTCTTCTTTTTTTTACTCTATTCTCGTTGTTTTTATTATAGACAACTCCGTTCGTAGTTGTTTTCGAGCTGAGATTCAAAGAATGGGATTTGACTTGAAATCTGCATGGAGGATAAGTGATGCCAATAAAGATTATGGGTAAGCTTTGTTTTGTTTTTTATTATTAATTCTTCAATTAATGGAATTTTGAACGATAATATTGTTTTGCTGCAAGTGCAACACAAATTTATTGTTGGTTTAACCAACCAAACATATTGCAGGTGCCTCAAACGTTCAAAGGCTAATGAAAAGCCTTTGAGGGCGAGGGGTGCATGGTTAGAAACAAACGCGAGAGGTTAGGGGGGGGGGGTTATTTTTAAAGAGACCGTTACCCCCAGGATTTTTTTGTTGGAATTTCGTCAAGACTTACCCAACGATTTCCTAAAATAATTTTTAAAATTCAAAATAAGACATTAAAATTATAAAAAAAAACTTAAAAATGAAGTGACTTTTATTAGTCACCAAACAACGCCATTTTAAATTTCTAAAAACGAACGTCTCCCCCTCAATTTAGTGGCAAAAATGTCACCTTACATTTCCATAATTCCTTAATCAAATACATGTATTCCCTCTAGTCATATTAAACTCAATACAACTTTCACATCAACTCGAGGGCCACGTGGCAGGTGGGATAATTCCAATATTAAATTCATGGTACTTTGAAATGAATGGGCCCCGTTGAACCCAGAAAAAAAAAACACGGGAGTTCGGATCTGGTCCCGGGTTGCCGGCATCCGATGCTGTACATCAACCGGTCTTGGACCGTCATTGCTTTTAAGACAGTAAAATAAATCTGCCATTAATACGTGATCACAATATTCAAGAAGAGATTTCAATATTACTTATTGTTAAAAAAAATCACCGTAGACCGGGTGCAAATTAGGGAACCAAATGAGCGAGCAACCCAGCAACGAAATCATGATCACGTGACATGAAACTGCTTGCTGGCACACAATGGTTGCTTGTTTCCTCTGCTCACCATTACCGAGCAGAAGCAACATTCACTTACTACTGTTGCCAACTACAGTACCAATTTGGTGCCTGCAAATCTGCAGCGGTGACGCTAGTGTAGTAGTGTCACCAGCAACAATTGCTGGTGACTTTTGCTGGTTGCAAATTTGCATTGTTGCTTAATTTGCATCTGGCCTTAAAGGCACTAATGTGGCTAGAATCGAGATCATGTTATTGGAAACATTTCGCTTAACATATTGCGTCTATGGAGTCATGCAGCACATGCAAACTTGAGTTGTCTAGGCTATTAAAATAGAAAAAAGCAAGTGGGGAACTGGACAGATGTTGAACGTAGTTTGTGCATGCCATGAAAATGCATAAATAAAAAGAGCTGCAAACGAAGCAATGGTCAATTAATTTCCTTTTTTTACAAAATTGTATGTTTTATCTTTTCAAGAATATGTGCATCTTATCCATGTGAGATACTTGTTCCGTCAACAGTGAAGGATGAAGACCTTGAGAACGTAGCACGGTTTCGCTCCTCACAGAGGGTACCGGTCGTCGTATGGAGGCAAGTATATTTTTTTTTTTACTCCTAGAAAGGAATAGTTGCAATGTTGTAATGCGTAACAGTTAATATTATAGTTTCATGTGTTCGTGATGGTTGACCTTGAAAGCCTCCGGGTTTGTTTGGTTCTTTTTAGTTCCGTGTTTTATGTTTCTATTTTTTTTTTTTAAATCATCTGTTGACGATAGAAATTACTATAATTTATTATGCTGATTATCCTCCTCATCGTCATCATCATCAATGCATCATCATTATTTTTTTAATGGGATGATTCTTTTGAAGAAGCAGAAAGAATTTGCGATGTTATGAGGCGCCATGCAGGTTAAAATGCGTTAATTTATAAATTGTTGAAATATATTAAGGGGGATGACATTGAAGAAAATCCCTGTACAAGGTTCACTGGTTTCACTAAGATTCACCATATGATTCACATTTTTTAAAATTTGCTTATTTTAAATTTTGTTAAGGAATTGATCGATATTATTTATTAAAAATTAAAATAAGTAAAATGCACAATTCAAGTCGATTTCGGCGTTTTGTGTCGGAGAAAGATATTTTGGGAAAATTCGGAACCGGTCGGGTATTCTAAAAAAAAATTGATATATCGAAAAATCGACGTTTCATTTTATTTAGGCTGACCATATTTTTTTTTAGACAAAAACGGGACATTGGAAACACAGACACTAAGAAAAACTGTGTGAGTAAAAACAACACGCATGGGGGTTATTTTCTTTTAACTATCATATTCACGTTTAGAGGTGTGCGCCGTAAAGTATGGATCGGCAAGGGTAATTACGAGTGGCGGCGACTACCAGCATCTAAGAAGAAGAAAAAAAAAACCACCGTAGATGCTGATCAATGCTAGGCAGCTAGGGTTGCACATATCGAACAAATATAGCGATATGTTCAGTGAACAACGCGACTAGATGGTTACTACGGTTATACAAATTACTGGTATCCATGATATTGATATATGCGATTATAGGTTATGATTGTGAATATTAATATAGGATCAACCCAATAGTAAAGTATATTTATAGTTTTTATTAAAAACGGGACAAAATTGACATTTTTTATTAAAACGACAGGATGGCCACCGGGAAATATGAAGAAAAAAATGGTCCTGTCCCGTTCAAAACCATATGCATGGTCAGCCTAATTTTATTCAAAATAGGAGTATTTTAATTTAACAAATAATATTAAACTTTGATTCATTTCATCAAACGCTTACTAACTATGCGTTGGGCGAATTATGCATGTAGCTTACAAAGCCATCAAGATTCGCGTACGAGATTCATCCCCCCCCCGTAGTGTCGCCCCCCACCTTGAAATGTATTCATTTAATATTTTGGCATTAATGGTGTCTCATACGTCGCACGTTTTTTAAAACTTTTTCGAAATACTCGAAGTAATTATAAAGTATAAATGTATAATGCAGGAAACTATTAATTAAGTCGTCAATTATGTGTTTTCCAATCATTATAAGACTGATTAAGAGTTCACTTGTCTTCACTTGTCTGCAATTACATAACTAAGGTTATACTGTAGTCACCTGCAGTCAAGCTAGAAAGTGTGCTTTGATGTGGTACCATTTTAGAAACACCTGTGGTTAAACGATTCTGTCACTTAATGTGATGTTTCACTTCCTGGTAAACAAACATTATACATCCTGCTGAGTTTTCATTCGTATTTCAGTCAAAAAATGTTGGCTCTCAACTAGCCGCCGTGTTGTTTGATAGACCAAGTTTGTCGTTAAAACAGGAAGTGTTGTTTTAACCAATTCATTGATGTGGTTTATCTCGTGTAAATACAACTGACTTAACTCCAGCCTTGTGAAATTTAACTATGGTCAGGGGCGTGCTGTGAAAATAATTTGGCTTTGGTATCCTGGCAGTTTATACTAGATTGGTAAGACTGTACCGAACCGATTTTTGACGATATTTCTGCTGATCGGTAAAAATCGGATCGGCAGACAAATGTTAACCGATTTCCGCGCTCAACAATTAGGTCTGCTTCCCGATAAAACGGCTGCGGTGGAGGGTCAATCAATTTATTACCAACTTCGTCACTAATTCATCTTTAAAAGAAAATTGTTGTCTTGCCATTGCTTTGTAAACTCGAAAATTATAATTTAACTCTTTTTTCCATACGTTTTTGTGCGAACAGCTACTCTCTTGGCCTACACAAGCAGCCAAAATCGTTAGTGAAAATCAGCATGTCGATTTTTTTTTTGTTCGGCATCGGCTCGGTAAAAAAAGTGTGATCGGTACAGCCTTATGGATTGGCAATATTTTTTTGAAAAAAAGAACAACCAGCCCAATTGAATACCGGTCCTTCTGACATTTACCTGAGCTGTCCTTTGGACAGCCCGCCTCTGACTATGGTTAATTTTACTGCGTTTGTTTTCATAAAGGGTCTCGGTGCACAAACCACTTTTGAAGTCTCGTGTGCAAAGGACCAGCGTCGTTTCATAGCAATGCATTGTCGGGATAAAGTGAACAATATCAACATGAAGTGATTGAGCTACCTTTCTAGATTCTGAAACACTTTCAAGTTTGTCTTAAGAGGCTATATCGCAAAATTACTTCGAAAAATCTCCACAAAGAGCACTAGCATCGTTTTTCAATTGACCCCATAGACCCAATGTTAAAAAAATATGTTAATTTTTAAAATACACAGTTGCGGCAATATGTTTATTTTTCATATTTAAAGTTGTCCAATATTAAGTTTTCAAAGTGCAATGTGCACCGCACCACCTACAATTACAATTAGTACTCTGCTAGCAGCCAAATAGGCCTATGGCAGAGGGACATAAAAGTACACTATGCTGATCGAGTGATATAATAACAAAAAATTGACAAGTGTTTTTCTTTTTTTAAAAAACTTTCAAAATTGCGAATTTTAAAAGCCATGTTAAAATCCATTGAATACGCACTTGTAAGAAAAAAAACATCCATTAAAATGCTAGTAAAAGTACATAAAAATAATTTTAAAACCCTACAATTAAACTACAGTGAAGCGAACACATTGGCGCACGTGCTGAATTTTTTCTGGTTTTTAAAAACTATTTTAGATATTTTTACGAGCATTTTAATGGGTGTTTTTTTCTTATTTGGGCGTACTCAATGGAGTTTAACCTAAGAGTTAGAAATTCCCGATTTTGAAATAGTTTTTAAAAATATAACCGCACTTACCAATTTTTTTTTGTCATTCTATTACTCGAATCAGCATATATTTAAGGTGCACATTGCACTTTGAAAACTTAATATTGGACAACTTTAAATATGAAAAATAAGCATATTGCCACGACTGTGTATTTTAAGAATGAACGTTTTTTCTTTAACATTGGTCTATGGGCTCAATATAAAAACAATGTAGCAATGTAGCCACTTAAATTGGGAAATACTCTTCAATAGAGAAAATGTGCGTCTTTTGATGACCCCGAATAAGAAAATACGCATATAGTGCAAGACAACCATAATAAGCACTTTTCTAAATGTTACGAAAACGCTTTGACTACACTTTTTGTTACAGCTCATCAGAATGTAAAATGTCGATTTGATAAAACCGAACGAATGACATTAATTATCTTATTTTATTATTTTCATTAATAGACATCCAGAAAATGGCAGTATAATAGCAAGATGTAGTCAACCGAATGTTGGTTGGTTGGGTTGGAGAGATTCTCATGATGAAAATCTCATTCAAGCGATCGCTTTGGCTTGTGCCATTGACAGCAGTAACTTCAGAGAGGCTACGAACAAACTGTCTACTACAGACCAACAGGAGAGCTTGTCATCTGGTGAGGTTTATAAAGTTATTTGTGACTTTTGACATGTAACGTAATAGCCCCGTGCGGATATAATATAGAGGAGCTCACCACATTCTAACACTGGTGGTCTTTTGATGAAACGTTAAGAGGCTGCATTGCAAAATTACTTTGAAAAATCTCCACAAAGAGGGAGAGCATCGTTTTTTCTATTGAACCCTGAGACCCGATTAAAATACAGTCGTGACAACATGTTTGTTTTTCATATTTAAGGTTCAATTTTGACGGATCAAAGTGCAATGGACACATTAAATAGAAGCTGATTTAGTGACAGAATTAGGTTTTGCAATCCCGGGATCTTGAAATCCCGAGATTCTATACAATTTTATGATCCCACAATCCCGGGATCACACGCGATAAATCCTTGGATTTCGTGATTGGAAAATTATTTCTTTAATGACTTTTAGACTTGCAAATATGCTTTTTTCCTAATTAAAATGGCTGGTTAGATTTTAGATGTATTGAAAACTATCAGTAGTCAACTAAAAAGTTCTAGCCTCTAACGAGTGTTTTGATTGAGAGAAAACTGAGAAAACTGTAATTATTATCTATATTAAGATGGTTGTAAAGATTTGCCAAAACAAATGATGTTGGTTCTATATAGTATTCCGAATATGGCTAGGGCGTTCCCCGCCATAAGCAATGCGCAGCTGCAATGCCCAGTGGTTGTGATAAATGTGTGATGGCTACCCCACAGTGGACGGGTGGGGCTAAAGAAGCGAGTCCAGCATCAACAACAAGGAGGTGTTGGAAGTAGTGGTAGAAGTGGAGGTACTAAACTTAGGATTGGCACCTGGAATATAGGGAGTTTGACAGGGAAGCCTAGGGAGTTATCTGGTGTGCTAAACACTAGGAGGGTAAATGTTGCATGTCTGCAGGAGACAAGATGGAAAGGTGATAAATCCAGGGACATTGGGGATGGGTATAAACTAATTTATGCAAGTAGTGAGGAGGGTAGAAATGGAGTGGGAATTGTCCTAGATCAGGAACTCAGACATAGTGTGGTTGAGGTTAGGCGGATAAATAGTAGGCTGTTAGTAGTAAAGGTAGTTTGGGGTGGCGTTATAAATGTAGTTAGTGCATATGGCCCCCAGGTTGGATTAGAGTCAGGAAACGAGCATTCTGGGACTGAACTGGTCATAATTGGTGCGGACTTTAATGGACATGTAGGTAGCTGTAGGGAAGGGTATGAAGAGGTACATGTTGGATGGGTCTATTGAGAGTGAAATAAAGCAGGGGAGAGTATCCTGGAGGTGGCAGTGGCACATAAGTTAATTTTAGCACACACTATTCCAGAAGCGAGAGAAACATTTGATTACTTTTGCGCAGGGCAGGAGAATCCCAGATTAATCTTTTCATGATTCGGAGTGAGGATAGAAACGATTGCAAGGATTGTAAAGTGATACCGAGTGAAAACCTAGCGGGACAACATAGGCTAGTAGTGTTAGACCTAAAACCTAGGGGTGCAAAACAGGTGGTCAGACATTTGGGAGAGACAGCAATTAAGTGGTGGGCATTACCAGACAAGGTGGAAGAGTTTAAGAAAATGGCAGGTAAGATAGCATGGGATTTCGATGGCACTGCAGGAGAGCTGTGGACAAGGGTAGCACAACAGATCTGTGATTGTGGAAACGAGGTACTAGGGACTGTACGAGTAGGTGGGTCTCGATTAGACAGAGAAACTTGGTGGTGGGATGAGGAGGTACAGGTGGCAGTTAAAAAGAAGATGCTTTCAAGACTTGGTGGCACAATGGAAGCAGGGATGCCCAGATAGAATACAAGTGTGCCAAGATAAAGGCCCAACAGCGAGTAGCCTCAGCAAAGCATAAGAAATATGCGGACATGTATGCCGAGTTAGGTACCAGAGCAGGAGAAATGGTAGTATATAAAATAGCTAGGGCTCGGGAGAGGTAAGGCGGGGATATTGAAAAGGTGTTGAGTGTCAAGGATAATAGAAGCAAAGTATTGTGGGGTAGGAAGCCAGTACGGAACAGGTGGGGGAATATTTTAGTAAGCTTATGAATAAGGGGGTAGAGCATGAGCCTTTCACTGGAAGAAATAATGATGGAGAAGGAGTGGAGCAGGTTAGGGCTGAGGAAATTGTTCAGGCATTGCGAAAAATGAAGCTAGGGAAGGCTTTAGGGCCAGATGGGATTCCAGTAGAGGTGTGGAAGGTCTTGGGCAATGTTGCCATTTCCTGGCTCACAAAGTTATTCAATAGATTGGCTATGGGGATAGAATGCCAGGAGCATGGTGGGACAGCTGGTTAGTGCCTATTTTCAAAGGGAAGGGTGATGTTCAGGAATGTGGGAACTATAGAGGTATTAAATTGATGTCATATGGTGAAGCTTTGGGAGAGAGTAATTGAAGCTCGACTACGGGGTAGAACTGCAATTGGGGGAAGTCAGTTTGGGTTTATGCCAGGAAAATCCACAATGCACCCTATTTTTGCCGTAAGGTAAGTTATTGAGAAGTTTCGGGCTGTCAAGAAAGAGTTACACATGGTATTTATAGATCTAGAGAAAGCCTATGACAGAGTACCACAGAAGTTATTGTGGGAGGTCTTACAGAAGAAGGGAGTGGGTGAGAGATATAGATATGGTGAGGGACATGTATAGGGATGCACGGACAAGCGTTAAGACTGCCTGGGGGTTCTCTGATAGTTTTCGTGTTAGGATTGGTGTGCACCAGGGCTCAGCACTTAGTCCATATCTATTCATTTTGGTCCTGGATGAGTTACTGGCAGGGGGAGGCAGGAGGTCCCCTGGTGTATGCTGTTTGCAGATGACATAGTCTTAGTTGTGGAATCCAAAATGGAAATCGAGATAAGGTTAGAGGAGACTAGGAATGCCTTGGAATCAAAGGGGTTGAAAATAAGTAGGGCAAAAACGGAGTACATGAAATTTCAGTGGGATGGGAAAGAACAGTTGAATGAGGGGATTAGACTTGGGGACAGTTTAATGCAGCAGGTGCATGACTTCAAATATTTAGGATCTGTGCTGCAAGATGATGGGAGCTTAGACTTAGACATCCCAAACCGGATAAAAGCAGGTTGGCATAGGTGGAGGCAGGCTAGTGGGGTATTATGCAAAAGGAATTTACCTTTAAAATTTAAGAGGAAGTTTTATAAGACAGTAGTCAGACCAGCTATGTTGTATGGGTCAGAATGTTGGGCAATCAAGAAGGTGCATTAGGATAGAATGCAGGTAGCTGAGATGAGAATGCTAAGGTTTATGAGTGGGGTGACCAGAAGGGATAGAATCAGAAATGATTTTATTAGGAGTAGTGTAGGGGTAACAAATATAGTAGAAAAGATGCAGGAAAATAGGCTGCGGTGGTTTGGGCATGCCCTCAGGCGCGGGGAAGATGGGCTGCTGAGGCAAGCAATGAACTTAGACCTGGGAATAAAACGGGGTAGAGGAAGACCTAAGCAAACCTGGTACGTGGTAGTAAAACGGGATATGGTGGCATGTGGGGTCACTGGGGGCTTGGTGCAAAATCAGAATGAGTGGAGAGTTAGAACCAGTAAGGCCGACCCTGCTGCTTGCGGGATAAGGTACAGGAAATGATTATGATGATGATTAAGATGAGTATATGAACAGCCGAGTTTTCAACTCTAATTATTCTAGTCTAGTCTAGTCTTTCAGATGAGCAAAATTAAAAGAAACTATAAAGTGTTTTATTAACTATAGAGAGGTAGCTCAAGCCTCGGCTCAATCACGTAAGGGAAGTTTTATTTTTAATGTTTTTCAAAGTGACCTTTTTAAAGGCCAAAGTTTAAAAAAATGTCGTCTGTTTAAAAGTTTGGTCATTTTCAAACTGACAACATAATGTTTATTTTGAATGATATCAACATGAAAATACTCCTTAAGTGATTGAGCAACCTTTCTAGTTTCTAAAACACATTCAAGTGATTGATCTACAGTTCTAGTTTCTAAAACACATTCAAGTTTCTCTTCAATTTGCATCTGAAAGGCAGAATAACCACCTTAATAGTAATTATAGTCTAAATGTAGATAAAAGAAATATCGTCTGCTGACAGAAAAAAGATTATTTTAAAAGACTAGTGGGGTAACCCTTCATAAATGACGGGAGCAGAATTCACAGGCAATTGTGCGCATGTGCGTCGTTTTTTCCTTCTTTTTTTACTCCCTTCATTTCAATTCAATTTCAGTCACCCCTCCCACTTTGTTCTCCCTCCACGTTTCTCTCTCTCCCCCCTCCTCTACACTTTCCAACCTTTCCCCCCCCCCCTCTCTCTCCATTTTAATATCATGGGGTTCTTGGATGAGGAGTGTGCAACATATAGTTGACCTTGAGAAAAAGAGGTTCATTTCTTCATTTATTTAAATTTATATAAATTCCGACACAGCGTTAGTCCACACACACACACACATACATACATACATACATACTCAGATCTGGGATATTATATATATTATATATATATAACTAGTGGAGTAACCCGTCATAAATGACAGGAGCAAAATTCTCAGGCAATTGTGCCCAGCATTAGAATCTCTTTTCCTCCGCCCTTTTATGACATCAGACCAAGTAACAAACCAATTAGAAATTGATGACGTTCATAAAAGGGCTGAGCAAAAGAAATTCTAATGCTGGGCACAATTGCCCGTGATAAACTGTAGTTTAATCTTGCTACTATTATCCCCTCCCCGTTTTATATTTGAAAGAGAAAATGAGTTTTTCATTTTCTCTGGTGGCGCATGCGCATCGTTTGTTCCTTTTTTTACTCCTTTCATTTCAATTTCAGTCACCCCTCCACCTTTTTTCCTCCCTCCACGTTTCTCTCTCTCTACACTTTATAAACCTTTTCCCCTTTCTAATTTAATATCATGGGGTTCTTGGATGGGAAGGGTGCAACATATAGTTGACCTTGAGAAAAAAAAAAAGCAGTTCATTTATTCAAATTTATATAAATTCTGACAAAGGTGTTTGTCCAGCGTTAGAGGAAAGACACCCATCCACACACACACACGGACAGACCTGGGATATTATATATATAATATTAGCATGAACTACCCTTCTAGTTTCTAAAAACTTTCATGTTTTCTCTTAAAAACAGAAGAGCGACCACAGTTCGAGATGCAGCGTGTACACTTAAAAAAATTTTATTTTTCAAATGGCCATAAAAAGTTTATTTTTTAAAGATATTAAGATCAAACAATTCTCAGTTTCTTCCGTCCTTCTACTTTCTATTAAATGTTCAATTTGTTTTAAAAAAAATTAAAATTAACTTCTTAAGTTTAAAAAAAAAAAAAAATCTCTTAGAAAAATTTTAATCCTGGGATTCCCCGGGAATCAAATTACCAATCTCGAATCCCGGTATTGAAAATTTTCGGGATTTTTGCAAACTCTAGATAGCATGACAAAAAATTGGTGTTTTTCTATTTTTTAAAAAAATGTTTCAAAATCGCGAATTTTTAACTTTTTATGTTAAACTCCATTGAGTATGTTCTCGTAAGAAAAGAAAAAAACATCCATTAAAATGCTCGTAAAGATATTTTTAACAAACCACAATTAAACCAAGGGAAGCCAACACATTGGCACACGTGCTGATTTTTTTTCTGATTTTTTACGAGGGCGTACTCAATGGAGTTTAAGATAAGAGTTTAAAATTTACAAATGTTTAAAAATATAAACAATTAAAATGGTCTAATTAAGTCTACAGAATTTGCTAATTTAAAGCAGTGGTTTTATGGCATATTTCAGCAAGTCTTCAAAATCAATATGCTCATTTTTATAGTCGTAGTAAACTTTAATTAGAGTTTGGTAAAACCGCGGATTTTCGGTTTTCATTTTTGAAAACCGCGAGTAACCCGGTTATATATATTATTTTTCCTTAAATTTTAATGTTTTTGATAAAAACAATCAATCGAACAAAATTTTAATTATATTGTTTAAGTAGTTATAATTTTTGTAGATAATCTTTTAGGAAAACGAGCATTTACTGTTTTATCAGAAAATATAGTGAACGAAGTTTTGAACAAAAATTACTTCTCAACAAAAATGTTCTTTCAGCATATGTTGATGTTGGTTTTATGGTAGAAAGTACTGCGTAAAAATGACCAAGGTTCGTCTTGTTTTGGCACGTTTTTTTAAACATTGCAAATTGCAGTTTTAGTGATAGGTATTCATTTTCATTTTATTTTTGACAACCGAAATCCCAATCTCTAACTTTAAGAACAAGTTTTCAAGTAAGCTAATAAAAACATTTTGAATTAAGTTGCGAAAATGTGTGCCATATTATTGCTTTAAAAGTTTCTTCTCAAATTACCCTGGTGCAAATTAGCTCTAATCTAAATGATGGTTCATTACCAGGTTGTGTTTGTATGCTTTGTTTTCATGACAATTTGTAGAAATTATTTATAGTTGCCGATTTGTCTTTTGAAGACTTTCAAAAATACGACAGTACTGGAAGTCCTGCTCCGAAAGTATTGATTATGGATGCTCGATCTTATGCTGCTGCTGTTGCGAACAGGGCCAAAGGAGGTGGTTGTGAATGTCCAGGTACTGATGATGAAAACTAACTTTAACTACTTAATTAAAATAACAAAAAAAAAATACTCTTGAATACTTACTGACTGTGATATTCTTTTTTTATTTTAGAATATTATCCTAATTGTGAAATTCAGTTCATGAGCTTAGCAAACATCCACTCGATACGAAAGAGTTTTCAGAGCGTTAGAGCTTTATGTTCGTCATCATCGGATCAACCAAAGTAAGGAATAATCGTTCAGAGCAGTTATTTTTAGTTTAGCCAATTTGTTTCTTGAAGACCGGTTATTTTAAAAGCACTGTAGCACCCTGTATTTTGGCTCTCCTGTATTACTATAGCCTTGGGGTTCTTCGTACCCAAAGTGCTGAATTTCGGCTCTTTTCGTTACCCTCTAAGACCCCAAAGTATAAAGTGACATCCGGGGTTCCGGAATCGACAGATGGATCAAGGCACAGTCTGTTAGGCATGGGTGCATCTATATAGGTGCACGCAGGCCCTAGGTATAAAGGTCCGTGTCTCGACTGATTCGGGGTCTATTCTGTTTATATCGAAATATAAAATGACACATCCAATTGTCTGGTGGCTAAGCAACGCCACAGTTGTAAACACTTTTCTGTTGATATATCTTCAATGATTGTGTGCATTAAATACGTACCCGACAATCTGCATTCATCTCGCTCATTCTCTTCTCGCCAATTGCGTTCACAGGAAATACCAAAGGAACGACCCCGGCACCATTTGGAATCAGGCCTAAGTCAGTTACACTCTCAGCGTAAGGTGGTATCCGCCCCAAACTAAGATTATCTAGACCTGAGTCCCGTAACTGGTGCGTCTACACTGTTACAGCACATTGGCTTAAACACCTTAATTTAAACATACTGTTTGTCGAAAAATATTTATTGCAGCTGTCAGTACTGTTTTTACTTGCAAAACTGCAACACAACAAACAGAAACTAATATCGACACTTGTTTATAGTTCTGCACAGTCACAGCAATACATTTACCAACTCTTTTTTTCTTGGTGGAGGAGTACACCTTCCGACACAAATTATGACATTTTTCTAAGCAGGCATTAAGAAACTTAGAAGCGCCACAGACGTCGCTGGGACGATATATGGACTGCTATAACTATCGGCCGATATAAATATCGGACGTTATAGGGGTGCTGACATCGTTAAAACAGTTATCGCTTGCAGAAAAAATGTTTTTTTAAAAATATTTCTAACAATTTATAAATTATAAAAGGTATGTCATTAATAAGAAAAGAAAATTAACCTACCTTCATAACTTGTTGAAATTCCTGTAAAGCGATCACAAGAGGTGAAAATACCCGAACTATGTACCCGACTTGCAAACTTTTTCCATTTTATCTTTCTATCTTTTTTTCTTTCTGCGGGCGACCCAAAGGAAAAGTAGATCTGCCAGAGAAGTGCAGTTGTAGGAGGTACTGAGTCAGGTTCTTACTCCTCTTATGTGCGTGTCATAGGAATATGACAGATTATCAAAGTAAATTTTGTTTTCTTATTCATGACATACCGTTTATATTTTAATTAAGACGTTAGAAATAATTTTCACAAATGGTAATAGTGTTAACGATGACAGCGCCCCTATAACGGCCGATATTTACATCGGCCCATAGTTATAGTTGCCCATATTTCGCCCCATTGACGTCCGTGGCGCTTCTAACGTCTCTTAACAATCTTTCATTGCAGTTACTAAATATTCCTGGTTTCTATAATGTTAACCGTTATGGCAGGTCTTAATCCAGTTTTTGCTTTTGTAAAATGTGTTTCTGATAAAATCGCGATTTGCATTTGTGTACCGTTGGTAATTACGATACTCCATGGATCTGAAATTAAGAAACTTGAATAACGCCACGGACGTCAGTGGGGCGATGTGGGGGTCGCTGACATCGTTAATACCATTATCGCCTGTTCCACTTTGGTTAAGTCCACACCTGAAATTAGAAAAAAACGCGAAGAAAGCGCCCCTCAAAGGAAGTGCACCTGAAAATAGAAAGACTAGCGAGAGGAAAGCGCAGCTGATAATAGAAAAATAGCGCGGAAAGTGCTCTTTCTAAAAAAAACAAACGTTTGCTTGACGTTATTGTGTCCAAATTTTCCAAAAACGGCTATGGAGCATAGCATTAGCCACTGCAGTGGTGTGCCGTGCGGTGTGACAAAAGCAAAATAAATATCTATAAAGCTATCTTAAAAGGCTACATCACAAAACTACTTTGAAAAATATCTGCAAAGAGCGCTAGCATCGTTTTTTTATTGAGCCCATAGACCCCATGTTAAAGAAAAAACGTTAATTTTTAAAATATACAGTCGCCGTAATGTTTATTTTTCATATTTAAAGTTGTCCAATATTAAGTTTTCAAAGTGCAGTGTGCACCTTAAATATATCCTGATATAATGACAAAAAATTGGTAAGTGCGGTTATATTTTTAAAAACTTTCAAAATTGCGAATTTCTAACTTATGTTAAACTCCATTGAGTACGCGCGCACATAAGCAAAAAAAATCCACTAAAAGGCTCGTAAAAATAATTTTAAAAAACCAGGAAAAAAAATCAGCACGTGCGCTAATGTGTTGGCTTCACTGTGGTTTAAAATTATTTTTAGGTATTTTTACAAGCATTTTAATGGATGTTTTTTTGCATATTTGGTGGTACTCAATGGAGTTTAACATAAGAGTTAGAAATTCGTTATTTTTTAATAGTTTTTAAAAATATAACCGCACTTCCCAATTTTTTGTCATTCTATCCCTTGATCAGCATATATTTAAGGTGCACATTGCACTTCGAAAACTTAATATTGGACAACTTTAAATATGAAAAATAAACATATTGCCGCGACTGTGTATTTTAAAAATTAACATTTTTCTTTAACATTGGGTCTATAGACTGAATAGAAAAACGATGCTAGTGAACTTTGCAGAGATTTTTCAAAGTAAATTTCTGATGCAGCCTCTTAAGGTAATGTCATGAGTCCAAAGCCATAGCTACATTAGAAGTTTATTGTAATGCAGTTCCTGGATTATGAAAAGGCAGGTTTGTTTACAAATAAATTGAATTAGGATCTTCAGCTCTGCTTGATTACGTTGCGCTGTATAGTATCGTGGTTTTTTTTTTCTTCAATAATGCTAAGAACGTTTGATTTTTTTTATTTGTTCCAGTTGGTTTTCTGTTTTAGAAAACACCAAGTGGCTTCAACACATATCTGGTCTTCTAAAATCAGCATTGATTGTTGTGAATGCCATTGATCTGGATAGCAGGCCGGTGTTGGTTCATTGTTCTGACGGATGGGATAGGACACCACAAATCGTTGCTCTGGCCGAATTGTTGCTGGATCCATATTACAGAACAATTGATGTAAGTACTATTTGCAATAATAGCATTTTTGTATCTGTTAGGCCCAATCCACATCAAACTGACAAAAGTGCAACATGAGTTTGAGACAGAAACACAACCAAAACGCCAGAAAAATGCAGTTTTTGAAAACAAAACAAAACCGAAATTGTCAGTGGTACCCACAACAAATTTGTGACGCAACGCAAACAAATTTGTTTTTTGATTTTGTTTCTATAGCTGTCTACGTAGACGTGCACAATAGTCTTTATTGACATAAACAAACTATGCAACTGTTTTGTTGTCCACACTGCACAAGGCAGAGTTGAGAAAATGTTTTAAAGTACCGAGACAAAACACAAACCTTTTGATGTTTTCCGACCTGCGACATGACATTAAATAGTTTGTGAAATTGCGGACAAAACAAAAACAAAATACAAAAGTCGCAGATATTGTTTGCGTTTTGTCAGCATGTTGTGGATCTGGGTTTAGATACTTAAAACAGTCCATTCCAGTCCACAAGTCCATTTGTATGAAGTTAATTGATTTATAATTTTTTTAATTATATTAATGAGTATGACTTATTATAAATTTTAAAAATCGTTTTGGCAATTGTTGTGTACGTCTTGACAATATTTGAAAAGAAATTTCTTGAGGTAATGATCTTTTTAAGAGGCTACATCACTAAATTACTTCGAAAAATTTCCACAAAGACCGCTTGCATCGTCTTCTATTGAGCCCATTGACTCAATGTTAATATTGGACATCTTTAAATATGAAAAATAAACATATTGCTGTGACTGTGTATTTTAAAAACTAGTGTTTCTTCTTTAAGTTTTCAAAGTGCAATGTGCGCCTTAAATATATGCTGATCGACTGATAGAATGACAAAAAATTGGTAAGTGCAGTTATATTATTAAAAACTATTTCAAAATCGGGAGTTTTTTACTCTTCATTGAGTACGCCCAAATAAGCAAAAAACATCCATTAAAATGCTTCTAAAAATACCTAAAATAATTTTAAAAATTCACAATTAAACCACAGTGAAGCCAACACATTGCCACACGTGCTGATTTTTTATGTTTTTTTTTTAAATTATTTTTACGTATTTTACGAGCATTTTAATGGGTGTTTGTTATTAGAGGACGTACTCAACGGAGTTAACATAAGTTAGAAATTTGCGATTTTGAAATAGGTTTTAAAAATTGAACCGCACTTACCAATTTTTTGTCGTTTTGACAGCATATATTTTCGAAGTAATTTAGTGATGTAGCCTCTTAAGCGTTTTTTTACGTGTTCTTAATAGGGATTTCAAGTTTTAGTTGAAAGAGAGTGGCTGGAGTTCGGTCATAAGTTTGGCGATCGTTGCGGTCACGGTGTTCAGGCGGACGACACGAATGAACGGTGCCCTGTGTTCTTGCAGTGGCTCGATTGTGTCTACCAACTTTTATGCCAGTTTCCGTGTAGTTTTCAGTTCAACACAAATTATCTGGTTGGTTAAAATTAGCGTTAAGCTTATATTTTTGTTTTTTAATTTATGATCCGTCTTGTTCTGTTAAGGTTAAATTGTCTCATCACGTTTACTCATGTCTTTACGGAACATTTCTGTGCAACAGTGATCAAGAGAGAAAAAATTGTCATGTCCGAGAACGAACATATTCTGTGTGGGCTTTTCTTCGTAGTAATAAAAGTCGGTTCAAGAATTACCTTTATTCAAGAAAGGATAAGGTGAGTTTCTCCGTTTATTGATATGAATTCCCTTCTGCCGTTTATGCAACGTGTGTTTCTGCAATGTGTTTCAGCCATAATAATCTGCAAGATGGTCTTTTCTTTTCAAATTTCACCAGACTTGTGAATAGTTTTTTTCTTAAATTGCCTTTTTCTAATTTTATGAGGTGATTTTTGAAGCATTACATTAATAATTATTAATTTAATATAAATATATAACTTTTCATTTTCATATTTCTTTTATTTTAAAAAAGAAATGCAGTAGAACGTCGATTATCGGAACTAATGTTGGACATGCATAGTTTCGATAGTCAAACGTGGAGAAAAGTAAGAAAAACGGATTGCAAAGATTTTATTTTATTTCCATAAGTAGTACTTCTATAAGAATAAGTAACAAAGTTGGTTTCGGGGTAATCAACGCTTCTGTTGATTACCCCGAAACCAATTTTGTTACTTACTCTTACGGAAATACTACTTAACCGACGTTCCATTAATCGACGCTCTACTGTATGAAAATCATGCAGAATTATTAAATTTTAAAAGCCTAGATACAGCGTTTAATTCAAAATTTCTCCGAAATGTAGGCGCTGCGATCGGTTTTGATTTAAAAGTGTTTTTTTTAACGTTTTTCTCCAGGTTTGAAGTCACATTAGTAACTAATAGAAAAATAATTTCATGTGCTAACCTTATAAAAAAGGAAACATCGTGAAGCCAATAGATTAATGCACGTGCTAACTTTTTTGTTATTTTTCTTCAACGAGAGTCCTTCAAATGTTTGTGGGCAGCTTTTTTGGTCCTATATTTATTTTTTTTGAAATTAGAGATTTTTAACAACCATGTTTTCTGCTAGATTTCCATGATTTTGGCCCTATGCTTACAAAACACGATCATTGAAGCGATGTGGACAAATAGATAACAGAATGGGCTGTATGAACATATCAATAATTTAAACTAGTGATCAACAAAAATTGAAGGAAACAACCATTCGATACGATTCAATCACTTTATTATTATTATTAAATCTTTGTTTTTTAAACAAGGATTTAATATTAAAAAGACATGATTGAATTGTATCAAATCAGATGAAATTTCCGATTTTTTTTATCGAAATCGATTCATCACTGTTTTGTCCTTCTGTTGTGAAGGCTGAAACAAACAAATAACGATGTTGAATTAAGTGCCGATTATTAAAGTAATTTTTTTTTTAGGTTTTACGGCCATCTTATGTAATGAGGGATCTAGTCTTTTGGGCAGACATGTATCTTCAAGCATGTGATTCGTGGGACGATCCCTTGTCTTTGGCGTCAAACGTTCCTAATGGATCAGTTGCACGAGAGAGTATAGAGATACCTATGGGAGATGATGGACTTAAGAGTACTGTTCCTAGTGGTCAAAGTGGGGGGAACCTCGTGAAGACACGTTCATGTGCTGATTTGTGCTTAGCTGTTGAAGCTACGCTTGCGAAACGCCGTTCTAGTGACCCAAGCGTAACTGATATCAGGTGCTTGACAAACGCATTGGACTCTGTTGTGTTAAACGGCAGTCGAGACTCTGCAATTGACGATGATGACGATAGCAACGTCCGAAACAGAAGTGATGGTGTTGATGACGAGTCGAAGTGTATAACCATTGATTTGAAGGAGCAAAAAGTTCAGATGAACGGTTATGCCGACGACGATTGTGAATCCCTTGAGGACGAGTCGTTCTCAAAAACCAATTGTTGTGGTTTGGTCGTTTCGGTAGACAGTCGGAAAGATCTTGATTCAGAAAATGACGATACTGACAAGACAGTATCGGAAGGAAGGTCGTGTGAATTTCAGCCTTTTTCGCCTATCGAAAGTTCCACTGACACGATAGTGGAAGATTTAGTAACTGATGCAAAACGTGAAATAGCGGCTTTAGATTGTACATGTACTGCGAGGAATTGTTGTGGTTCCGTTATGGAAGTAGGCGGTCTTTTGAGTGGCGTTGATGTGCATCTTTTTCCGGGAGATAAGTTACGCTGCATACGTAGCTGTACTCTTCTAGAAAATAGTTCGCACGTGAGCACTAGTACGACAGACATCAGTGACTCGCATGTTGCACCCAACGAGGCCGCACGGAAAGGAGCGCATTACCATTATCATCACCACTTTCAGCATGCTTGCACGTCACAATCGTCGTCGGTGCCGCAATCAAGCGATCAGCGAACTAACGGGCGTAATCGACAGTGGTCAGATCTTTCAATGTTTACTAAATTGAACGGTGTTTGTGCAAACTGCAGCAACAGTTCGACCCAGCATTCATTGTGCGAAGATACAGACCTGGAAGATTTCAGGCCACTGTCTTGTTCTGTGCATCCCGGTTCGTCTGCGGCGACTCCTTTTCATTCGCGGACGCCTAGCTCTGGTTTTCCAGCTACACCTAGCGACGATAGACCTTTGGATGATGTCGCACAGCGTTGTGTGTCGTCTGTTGCTCGGCGATTAGACATTGATGGTTTGCCTGTGTTAAACGACGAAGTGCAGCAAAGGCTGCACGAAATCCATAGTGAGAAACAGGTGAGAATGTCATTTAACGGTAGAGTTAAATAAATAATTTGTAGCTATATTTTATTCTTTCAAAGACTTGTTCTATCAGAACAAATTTTTGCCGATCGTCGGGCAAACATTTGTTTTTGATGTAGACAAATATTTGAGCATTTTTGGATGGTAGCCTTGTAGGTTATTACAAGTGTTTCATAATGATAGTTACAAGACTTGTAATAACCCGGATACAGACACTTGCCCTAAAGGGACATTTGCCCTAAATCCACTTGTCATAGAACCATATACCATAAAGGGACATTTCCCCTAAAAGGACGTTTGAACCATAACCATTTGCACTAACAAACCAAAAACCCAAAAACCCAAAAACCACTTTTTTCTTCTCGTTTCATGCGGTTTAAAGTCTTTCGGTGGAGTATGTTAAATAATTTCTGTGTGCCGTAGGTGTGCAAGTAACGCCAAATGACATTTTTAGACTATGGATTAGGGCAAATGCCCCTTTGGAACAAATTGTTTTAATGCAAGTGTCATTAGAGCAAACGGTTTTAGGGCAAAAATCCCTTTAGGGCAAATGTTCCGTTAAGGCAAGTGCCTTTGGGGCAAATGTTCCTTTATGGCAAGTGTCTTTGGGGCAAATGTCAAACACCAATGATAACCAGCTAATTTTCACAATTTCACTGGTTACATTTTCACAGTTTCAGCTTCCAATACTATAGTTTTCATTTGTGTTAAATTGTTAATTGTTTCAAATTATAATATGAAGCTCTTCTCCTCTTGACGCGACGAATTACCCTTACAGCCACACCGTCACCGAAGACCTCCAAGATTTATACTGATTACAAATTTGGAGTGTGTCAAATATATTTGTGACTGTTTGTTCACGGTTTTAACTTTTTTTTGTCTTTTCACAAGTTTAAAAAAATGTCATGAAACTTGATGAAACGCCTGTACTTGTAGACTTGTTGTTACAGGTAACTTGTAACTAGGCTTGCCACCTTTACTCTTTTGTGGAGGACATTCGTCTTTTCGGAAGAAATGTCCTCTGGCCGGGACCGTCCTCCACGAAGACAAACATTTCCTCCACACAATGAATTTTATAAAAATGGTATTATGTTTGTGGAGGACGGTCCTGGCCGGAGAACATTTCTTCCTAATGGAGGACTGTCCTCCAAAGGTGGCAAGCCTCGATTAACCGAAGATCGGTTAATCAAAAAGTCGATGATCCGAATTTTTTTTCTTTAATTTTTTTTTTATTTTAAATGTTTTTTGCGTGTAGATTTACATGTACGTTAATCCTTGTTTGTCTCTTTCTTTCTTTGTCAATTTGTAGCTTCATATAACGTAACGCTCAAAGCTTACTAACATTTAACAAAAAACATGTTTTATTTAAAAAAACATGTTTTTTTAAAAAAATGTTTTTATTAAAATAATGCTTTTCGTGTTAAATTCGTACGTTTAATTTTTCGAATTGAAATTGGGATACTAGTTGGTGACTTGTCGTGTACAGTGTGTGGTGAATTTATTAGAAGAGCAAATGAAATTAGTGACATAGCTAGGAACGTTCCTAGGGTTTCTGGTCTTATACAGTAACACTAATACTATTATAGGGTGCCTAATTATACCAAGTTGACAACACAGTCAGTGGGATTTGGGACAATGTTATATTTATAATCATACTATAAGTATAAGCTCTTATTTTTATCACAGCCCCACATTTTGGCACCCAGGACAAATGCCACATCCGCCCCCCTCGCTACGCCAGTGAATGAACTTCTGTTCGTCCCTCCAGATTTCTAATTGCCTGTGTCATATCCTCCTATAGATAGTATCTATAGGAGGCTATGCCTGTGTAGTTCTTCATCGGCCATACTTTTTATACTAATATATAAAAATACACCCTACATAGCTACAAAATGAACTCGTCCAAAACTTCACTTACACTATTCATGTTCATCTACCATAGTCCCGCTAGAGGCGCCACTTCGAAAACGACATCACGATGATGCAAAGCTGTCCAACACAAAATTTCGGGAGTTGCCAGTCCAGTATAGTAATAGTCTAAGGTTTCACAGTGTAATCTGATCACTTCCTCTAGCTATTCAAAAGTGACCAGCATTTTGGTTGTGGGTGTGAATGGCATTTTTATTCTTTCAGTCTGTACAGAGAAATCACCATGATTGTATGATTCACATGATCATGATCACATGAATATTTAACTGGCACATTTCTTTAAAAATTGGTTGATTTAAAACAATGTTTTTAAAAAAAAAAAAAACAGCCAACCCTGCTTCTTGGTAAACTCTGTTCAAGTTTGGAGAAGTTTTATAAAATAAGTACACAGACGCACACTTAGTTTTTCAGCTCAAAAGCAAAACATCAACTCTTTTTATTTTCAAAAAGTTACAAATATATAGTGAGAAGGGTAATAAGGAAAAGGGCAATAAGGAAACAGAATGTGACTATTGAAACAGTAGTTGCTTGGGGCATCAAAGAGAAAAGTCACATTTTGGGGACAAATATAGGGTGTGTTCCCTTTTCGTTGAAATTTTTTCCGTCGACAACCCGCAGGGATTGGATTGGAGGTTAACAGTGACGTCAATAAAAAATATATAGACCGTTTTTTCATCAACAGGGTCACTAAAGCTACAGGGAGGTAGCTGGGTCGATTAGGTTTGGTTAGGATCGATTAGGTTCGGTTAGGATGGATTAGGTTCGTTAGGATCGATTAGGTTCGGTTAGGATCGTTGAGGTTCGGTTAGGTTAGGGAGAAGGGGTTATTTTTTTTAGCTGTAGTGACGAGAAAGTGATAAAAAGGTCTATATTTTGTCCCCCTATGACGTCACTGTTAGCCTCCAATCCAATCCCTGAGGCTTGTCGAAGGAAAAAATTTCGACCAAAAGGGATACTGCCATATAAGGGCCACTGATCTTAACAGAAAAGGGTGACAAGTGGTTTTTAATAAGAAGGCCCTAAGTGGGAGGGTTGGGTGAACACGGAAGTAAATTGTGAGTAGTATCAAAGTAACAAATATATTTATTAATTGGAATTGTTACAACCGCTTTTTTTCTCAAAGTCAACAATATGTTGCACCCTCCCAATCCAAGAACCTCATGATAGTAAATTGGAGAGGGGGAAAGGGTAGGGGGGGGAGAGAGAGAGAGAGAAACGTGGAGGGGAAAAAAGGGGGAGGGGGAAACTGAAATTGAAATGAAAGGAGTAAAAAAAGGACAAACGACGCGCATGCGCACACCAGAGAAAATGAAAAGCTCATTTTCTCTTTCATATATAAAAAGGGGATGGGATAATAGCAAAATTAAACTAGAATTTATAACGGGCAATTGTGCCCAGCATTAGAATTTCTTTTGCTCCGCTCTTTTATGAAGGTCATCAATTTCTAATTGGTTTTTTACTTGGTCTGACGTCATAAATGGGCGCGGATGAAAAGAAATTCTAATGCTGGGCACAATTGCCTGTGAATTTTGCTCCCGTCTTTATGACGGATTACCCCACTAGTTATGTAATAATCCTAAAATTGGTGAGTGTCTGAATACTCCTTGTGGTACATATAGCATCTCTGACTGCCAACGTTGTGGTTGGTAGTTCGAATCCAGCTGGGGTCTTTCACTGTTTATTTCAAAACTAGCAGTGGAGCCTCTAATAGGGTGGTTTATTGTTAATTTAAATTTAACGTAAACTGTCCTAGGGTATGGGTTCTTATAAATGTTATAAATTAACCAAATCGTTTTAGGGCAAAAATGGTTTTAGTACAAATTAAGCTTTATTGCAAATGGTTTACAGCAAATGTTCCTTTAGGGCAAGTGGTTTTACGACAAATGCCTCACACCCCTGTCAAGTTGATGGGAAGAGTGTATTGAGTTGAATAAAAGAAAATACATGTATTTAAGTAAGGAATTATGGAAATCTGATTTGCCACTTAATTGAGGGGTTGACTTTTGTTTTTATAAAAGTTACTTCAATTTTTTCTTTTTCTGATTTTAATGAATTATTATTATATATATAATATCCCAGGTCTGTGTGTGTGTGTGTGGAGTAACACTGTACAAAATCCTTGAAGCACGTCGGAATTTATATAAATTTAAATAAATGAAGAAATGAACAGCTTTTTTTTTCTCAAGGTCAACTATATGTTGCACCCTTCCCATCCAAGAACCCCATGATTTTAAATTGGATGAGGGGAAAAGGTTGGAAAGTGTAGAAGGGGGAGAGAGAGAAACGTGGAGGGTTGAAAAAAAGTGGGAGGGGGTGGCTGAAATTGAAATGAAAGGAGTAAAAAAAGGAACAAACGACGCGCCCTATAAAAAAGGGGAGGGGATAATAGTAGCAAAATTAAACTAGAATTTATCACAGGCAATTGTGCCCAGCATTAGAATTTCTTTTGCTCAACTGTTTTATGAACGTCATCAATTTCTAATTGGTTTGTTACGTGGTCTGACATCATAAAAGGGCGGAGGAAAAGAAATTCTAAGGCAGGACACAATTGCCTGTGAATTTGGCTCCCGTCATTTATGACGGGTTACCCCACTAGTTTTTAATAATTTTAATAATTATTTTTGTCAATTGTTGGGTAAATCTTGACGATGTTTTGACAAGAAATTTCTGGAGGTAATTGGACTCTTTAAAAAGTAAACCGGTGTGATTAAGAAACATACAAATGATTTTTTTTTGTGTAAATTTTACCGTCCTAGGGCGGGTTACCCTACTAGTAGTTATATAATTATCATTATTAGGGCTCGGATTTTGATGCAATATCATCCGGAATGTTTCTAAATTTGTGGGCCAAGAGCCAACTGTGAATTAGTTATCATCATTAGAGCAACTGCAATTATTTTATTTCTAATCAAAAAAAGCTGGATAGAGAGGCTAGATGTCTGGTTACTATCAGTTGTCAACTGCAGTTCTAGCCGCTAACCATTGTTTTTCGTTAGAAAGAACAATTGTTTTTTTATTATCTAAACGATTGTCACTTCACAGTTGGCACTTGGGCCACATATTGAGAAACACTCCAGTTGATATTGCATCAAAATCCGAGCCATCCGAACCAATCCGAGCATCATTATCTGTGTAAACAATAATTACAAGCATGGTTGTTAAAATCATGATTTTTTTTTTTTTAAAAAAGTAAAAATGTAAGCATTTTTTTAGTTCGGATTTTTTTTATTTTAATTATTCAAATCAGATTTTTTTAAAACTATTTTTAAAAAGGAACATTTTTTTTTTTTAAAAAATTGAAGTTTTATTTACTTTTCAAATAATGTGCACATTTAATAAACAATAGCATTACATCATTTATTTATATGCTTGTAAGATTAAAAACTATAGGGATGTGACATTGAAATCTCGCGAATCTTGAAAAATATTCGAGATTCGAAAACTTGAATCTTTCGAATCCATTAAGTTCCTAAACCATTTTGTGAGGCTATAAGCCTATAAGCAATATGTTTTTTTTGCCAATGTACTATAATTGCGATCACCAGCTATTATGGTGAATATGTTTTTTCTATACTGGCCTTTTGCGTATTCCAGTTTCATTAGATCAGCCATACAGTCTAATTATAATGAATTAATTTACCTTACATATTGAAAACCGAGTTTTTTTTTATTCAATTTTTATTCAATTTAGAATCCAAGAACCTCTTGTGATTGTAAATTATTTTCTAATTACTTTTACTTTCTTATTTATTACATATTACAGAGAAGGATAAATAGCCTTCAACATTCGTTATGCCTGACGAAACTTGCTCTTTGCCAGCAAATCTGTGTAAGGTGCAGTGCTAATATTCATGGACTTGATCATCCAGAGGATGTTGTAAGTACAGCAGAATAAATAATAATTAATTAAATCACATAGATCTACTGAAATAAAAAATGTGACGTGAATGTTTTATTGAAAATATTTTGGATTTCCAAAGAAATGTAATGTTTGTAACGGTTATACCTTTGTACTCGCTCAGAAGAAATTAGCAGAAAGGAGAGAATGAAGTCAAAGAGCCTTATACCTTCGACACACACATGCACAGTTAAATGCATTTAAAAATTAAACACGTTCTACAGAGCCCTATGTGAAGGGCAAATGGACAATACGTCGAATTCAATTTATTCAGTTAATAATCTCAAAATATTGAGTTAATACTTAAATATAATGTATATTATATAAACTATTGACAAAATATTGATTTAGTATTTTAATTTAAAATATTAATAATAGTCAATTTTTATTTGGGTTCATGTATTTAACTGGATTCCATATAATTCACCTAAACACATTTAATTTGAATTCATTTAGCTCATGTGTGTACAAGGTATTATACCTAGTACACACCTGATACTTTAAATAATTAACGTGTTCTACAGAGTCGTGTGAAGGGCAAAAGTTCCAAAACAAACAATATGTCGAATTCAATTTATTTAATTATATATATCATAACTTCATAAGCCAAGTCTGTCTGGCGATGTGTGTACCGCGTGAGTAACTTGTTCGTACAGAACAAGGACAAAAAGCTTTTAAGCAAACACATGTGAGGGTGGTGGGGGAGAGGGTAGAAGGAAACGTCCTTCATTGAGTGACCTTCAGTTTTTGAAAATTGAATAAAATAGTTAAATATAATATATAAACTACTGACAAAATTTTGATTTAGTATTTCAGTTTAAAATATTAATAAGAAGGTCAATTTTTTTTTTTGGTTCATGTCTTAACTGTATTCCGTATAATTCACCTAAACACATTTAATTTGAATTCATTTAACTCGTGCTTGTACAAGGTATTAGACTCTCCTATGCTGCTCGTACAATGGCTCTAGAAACCAAATGTCAATTTTAAACGGTAACATGCTAAAGAAGAATAACACCATTTTTTTAAAACTGAAAAATTATCCAGAAGAACAAAAGATGGTTAGCAATGGGGACATTTTTGAGGTTATTAACTCTTAAGAGACTTTAGCAGCGCCACGGACGTCAATGGGCCAATATATGAACTATAACTATGGGCCGATATAATATCGGCCGTTATAGGGGGCGCTGACATCATTAACAGTATTACCATTTGCGAAAAATAGTTTTTAAAAATATTTCTAACGTCTTAATTAAAATATAACCTGTATGTCATGAATAAGAAAACAAAATTAACTTACTTTGATAATCTGTTGAATTGCGATGAAACGCACACAAGAGGAGTAAATACCCGACTCAGTACCTCCTACAACTGAATGCCTCTGGCAGATCTATTTTTCCGTCTGGTCGCCCGCGAGAGAAAATAGATAACGATCCAACGGAAAAAAGTTTGCAAGTCGTGTACATGGTTCGGGTATTTTCGCCTCTTGTGGTCGTTTTATTGAAATTTCAACAAGTTATGAAGGTAGGTTAATTTTATTTTCTTATTCATGACATACCTTTTATATTTTGTAAATTGTTAGAAATATTTTTTAAAAATATTTTTTCGCAAACGATAATTGTTTTGACGATGTCAGCGCCCCTATATCGGCCCATAGTTATAGCAGCTCATATATCGCCCCATGGCGCTTCTAAAGTTTCTTAAGAGGCTACGTCACAAAATTACTTTCATAAATCTCCGCAAAGAGCGCTAGCATCGTTTTTCTATCTAGCCCATAGACCCTATGTTAAAGAAGAAACGTTATTTTTAAAATACATAGTCGCGGCAATATGTTTATTTTTTATATTTAAAGTTGTCCAATATTAAGTTTTCAGTGCAAAGTTTCCAAAATGATTTTCAACTTTTCATTCTTGACAATATTTCAACCAAAATTCCTGGTGGTAATTAATGGCCTCTTTAAATAAAAACTAAACTAGGTGGTTAGTTTTAGTTAGGTATATATATAGGTAGGTTTAGTTAGGCTTAGTTAGGTTACGTTGGGTACGTTTTTGTTAAATTAAGCTTGTTGTAGGGGGTCTTGGTGGCATGCGACCCCCCTCCCCCCTTCCAATTTTGTAAAATTGACTGTATTTCATATTAAAATATGGTTATTTAATTGATTATTATCAGTTATTTTGTAAGAATTGTTCGATATTCACTTAAAATTAAAAAAAGGTAAAAGCGCACAACAGGAATCGAGCTCGTGCTTCTCATGTCGGAGGGGGAGGCATTACCACAGAGCTATTGAAATGTCTTATTTTAAGCGGCGTACTTTAACATAGACCCTCTTCAAAAGAATCCCAAATATTGTCATGATTTTTATGAGAAATTTCCAAAGGTTATGGTTTCCAAGATGTTTTTTTGAAACCCTAATGTTATTTATGCTTCCGAAACTCGAGAATTTCGGACAAACGGACATCATTGTTGCTTCTTTAATGCAATTATCAATCTGATACTTCTCTATTTCATTGTTATTGGCGTACAAATTAACTTCATTGATGTAAATGTTTTACTTTTTGCTGTGAAGGTGTCACTGACTGACTCAAAGGGAAGCAGTGAGCAGCAGTTTTTGGGCCATGATAGTGGCGGTTCATCGGACATCAGCTGGGAGCAGGTTGAAGAGCGCGATACGAGGCCCACCTTATGGGTTCCCGATCATGCAGTGACACGGTGTATGGGCTGTGATTCAGAGTTCTGCATTGTACGAAGAAAGCATCATTGCAGGTTCGTGGGTAGATACGTTTTTTCTTCTTAATATATTTTATTCCGGCTTGTATTTTTTAAAAAAAAATATCGTGTTATTCGGACTGTTAGTGGTAAAGATTAGAAAAATTATCAAAATGCTTGCAAATTTTAAGTTAGATGTCTTTATAAAAAAATAAATATATCGCAAGTTGGTAAATATGCTCGTATTCATTGTTCACTTGAAGTTGGTAAAAAAAAAACATTAAATTTTTTTTTGTTTTTTTTTAACTGTGACAAGGTGTTTATTTTGTGTGTGAGACATTTGCCCTAAAGGGACATTAGCCCCATGGACACTTTCCCAAAAGGCACATTTACCCTAGAACCACTTGCCCTAAAACTACATTTACCCTAATCAGTAGTGTAAATTTACAACATTTGGCGTTTTTTGTGCACCTGCAGCACGCAGAGACACTAAACCGTATGAAAATTGAGAAGAAGAAAATGGTTTTAGGGCAAGTGTTTTTCGGGCAAATGTCTATCCCGTTTATTTTAGAGATGGGCAAATACTAGAATGCGATACTTGAAAGTATTCGAGATTCTAGAACTCGAATATAACGTCAGTAGGAGAAATTCGAATACCTCGAATATCGAACCGTACGTACAGACAGCACTGTTTTTGGTGCATTGAAGAAGTACAGCCAGCGTGCAGCGAACAGTTATTGTGTTTGTTTAGTCTTGACTCTTGTTAATGCATTGTTGCTTACTTCCTTTTGTCGTGATTTTCGCCGAGTTTTATCTGTTTTATTTGGTTTACTCTAGTTTACGGTTAAACTCAAAAGCGTATTTGTGCTTATCACTTATTTATTAATGAAGCATTTACTAATAATATTTATTAAGAGCCTTTAAGCTTACATTGTATATATACATATAGCCACTATATATGCACTGTGGACGTCAATGGGGCGATATAAGGTACATTCCCACTCACTAATTACAGCTACTTCACTGACACGTTACAGCCTATGAGGTCATACTTTCTGAAATTTTTATGATTCTGTTGAGAGTTGTAAAGAAAAGTAGGATAACCGTATATGCTGAATATTTCAGTACAGTAGCAGCAAGACTAGTCAAACAGCCAACCACAGAGAACCCACATTCCTTTCTCTATGTGCCTCTATTATTAGAGCCAATCACAGCAGGGGAGAAACCTTCTACTACTTTCTTGTGGCTACTCTCTGGTGGCAGCCATCATAACAGGAAGTCATGAAATCTTTACAGGAGGTGTGGCATCTTGTTATGACATCCACATCTCAAATATGCATCTTATTGGTTGCCAGTAGCAAGCAATACTTCAGTACAGTAATCTAACAGTGCTGTGGGAACCTCTGGACAGCAACAATCTTGTACAGCAGCAGTACAGTATCTGTAACAACTTTCAGTGGGAATGTACCTATAAGGGTCGATATTAGCATTACTACCCGGCTTTGCTCGGGTAAAGTAAACCAATTAAAAGAAATAACTTTCATTGACTTTCATCACTGTTAAGAAATTCGATCCAATTAACAAATTCCTCTGCCACTTCTTGTCTGAGCCTGACTAAATATATATTTTCTAAAATTATTAAAGTATTGAAATTACTTATTTGTACTCTCATCACTTGTGCATAACTCTTACAACGTCGAGATTCGGGAGATTCGATGGATTCGATTAAATCTTTTTAGGATTATTCCCACGGGTGTGGGATCCCCACTTGCCCTAAAGCCATTTACTCTAAAAAAAAAAAAAAATTTTTGCCCTAACCAGTAGTATAAATGTATGTCATTTGGTATTTTTTGCATGCCTGCGGCATGCAGAACCTATTTAACATACTCCACCAAAAGACACTAAACCATATGAAAAGAGCAAACAAAAAAGTGGTTTTAGGGCAAATGGGTTTAGGGCAATTGTCTTTAGGGCAGATGTCTATATCCCTTGCCCCACCTCTACATTGAAGAATGGTAATGGGAATGGTAAATTCCCATAATAAAATTTAAAAGATAAAAAGGTATCTGATACAACCCCCATTCTCCCCGCTGCATATTGAAAAGTGAGGGGTTGATTGTATACAGGTCAATAGTATATTAAACTTACATTGCCGAACTTCAAATTCTCATAACTCACGAACGACTCAACATAGCAAGCTGAAAGTAGCAGTAGCACCGTTGACCTAGAAATCTTGAGCACTACAAGTGAAGCGAATTTCTCTTCGCTATGTTAAGCGGTTCGCGAGTTTTTAGCGTCACGGACAAGCATCCAAACTTTGTGTTTTATGTATAAGAAGATAAGATAAAAGGTATCTCTTGATTAGAAAATAAAATTAACCTACCTTTATAACTTGTTGAAATTTCAATAAAATGATCACAAGAGGCGAAAAGGGTCTAACCATGTACACAACTTGCAGACTTTTTCCGTTGGATTGTTATCTTTTTTTGTTGGTCAGGCGACCCAACAGAAAAATAGATCTGCTAGAGAAGAACAGTCGTAGGAGCTACTGAGTCAGGCTTTTACTCTTGTGTGCATTTATACGGAATACGGCAGATTATCAAAGTTAATTCTGTTTTCTTATTCATCACATAACTTTTATATTTTAATGACATTAGAAATGTTTAAATGTTTTCTCCCACGATAATGGTATTAACGATGTTAGCGCCCCTATATCGCCCTTACATCCATGGTGCTTTTAAAGTTTCTTAACAATTTGAAATAACTATTCGGTTATTCGAATATTTGAGATCTGGTTAATATTCGAATTCGAGAAAAATTGAAAAGTGTTATTCGTCCCATCTTTTAGTTTTATTTAAACAACATCAAGATGATAGGACCATATCGACTGTGATCTGACAATAGCTCCTCTCTGCATATGGACTCAGTTTTCAAGAGAAGCAAAAACTGTTTTAATATGTCAGCGCGCTCCAAGCGGATTTACAATTTTCCTGATGATATTAAAACTTAAAAGTGGTTTCTTTCATTCGATCCAGCGTAAAAAAAACGTATTAGTAGTAACCCTCACTCAATTTCGACCAAAATGTCAGATAGGAGGTATTGTCAGATCACAGTCGATATAGTAGACCTATTCACTGTACAGTTTGTAAAGTGTACAGTTGTACAGTTTATTCAGTGAAATAACAGGTAACTTGGTAGTGCCAATTTCAAAATAACAGAAGGTGTACATTTGTTATTTATTTGCAGTCGAGATAAAATTCTGTAGACAGTTGATTTAAGCAGCCTGAATCTGCATGAATTGACATGCATGGGTTCTGTATTGTTAGCGTTTCGTAATGCATTTATGGCATGCTCTGAAACACGTGCGCATCCAGATCTCGATTCATCGTTAAAAGATCCCCTTCTTTCGCATTTATATACTGACTGATACATCTCGAAATGAATGCCCTGTTAGATCACGAGTAATTTTATTACGTTGCTTTATTTGTTTGTTGCAGAAACTGTGGAAAAATCTTCTGCGCCGATTGTTCGAATCAAATGACTCCTATTCCCAACGAGCAATTGTATGATCCTGTTCGCGTTTGTTCTATGTGCTTCGATCAGTTGAGATGCAAAAAGATCTTCAGCGATTCAAAGTTTCAAAAGTTTATTTCTTCAGCTGTTACTTCTGGTTGATATCTTGATTATTATTTTTCTTTTCTTTTTTTTTTCTCGATTCCAGTTATTTGACGTCGATCGTGTTGTAGATCCTCTTTTATTGTTTTCGGGAAAAAAACCCACCCTCGCTTAATGTTTTAATTCTGACACGAGGGTAAATTAATGTTATTCTTATTTTTTTGTATGACTCTTGGAAGTTGAGAGACGCGAATAATGTGCAGCAAAATGAAAATACTGAATTCGGCTTTCTGGCATTACTAACAACGCCTACATTTTCGACGATTGGTCGGCAATGAAATCAACGGTCAATAACTAAGACATAAGGGAAATTTGCTTTTTTTCTGATCAAAGAAGATGGTTGGAGACTAGAGCTATACTCCAGATTAGATGTTTTTTTAGATGAACAACAGCTTCTACCCAGAACGGGAACAGCCTATTTTGGTAATAGCTGATGATGATATCGGAAAAAGGCTATAAGAAAATATCTAAAGATATTTCCCCCCAAAACTGGTTACTTCCATCAAATGGGTAGTTTAAGATGAAATTGCAATAGGTTTGGCTTTGGCCCAAGTGGTTTGGCTAAGAATTTCTTTCAAGATCCTCATTTTACTACAAACCTTTCTGTTGCAAAGTTACGAGCGTACTATCGTTACGTTTATGGTCATCGACGAAATTGTTTTTTAGAATTGTGAAAACATTTTGGAGTCCTGGATTCTATTATATATTATTTTTCTATTTATTTGATCGAAGAGAAAAGGCTGTAATTGTTTCAACTTTTTTTTTTATTCTGTCATGCGGCATTACATTTTATCAGCCAATAGGAAGGCATATTTCCGATCCATCATTCTCCATGGCTTCTTTTTTTCTTCCCTCTTCTGTAAACTCAAAATTGGGGCTTTGTAGGGGTTTTCTGTTAATTATGAGAATTCTTGAACTTTTAAGAAATACAGAAATGTGAGGAAAAGTTTTTTTTTTTAATTTTATTTCCGTTTCCGTTTTTTTAGACACGGTGTTACGCCTCGTTTTCACAGCCATAGTTTCGTGGGAGTAGCTGTCATGAAAGTTGCGATAGTTCACTCTATCACGATAAAAACTGTGTACACGTCTTGTAGTTCTGTCATGACAGCGATAATGTTTGACAGCACAAAACACCAGCAGTTAAGAAATGTGTTTTGAGTCAAGAGTCTCTCTCTCCTGAAGCCAAATTTTTCTACAAAGTGAATATTTCCCTACAAGTGGTCACTCAACTCCTATTACTATTGCGACAGTTTTGAATGCACGGCGATAGTAATCATGATAGTTACTATCACTATCGCCATAGTACTATCAACTATCTAGTCAAACTAGATAGTGTGATAATGTTATCGCGACAGTGACTATCATCGTGAAAACGAGGCTTTACCTTAGCTTCAGAATCTTGAGTGCAGAACTATAGTCTTCCTTGTGCAATTACGATGACAAAATTAAACAAAATTACAAATGATATATAGTGAACTGGCTTTCTAGTCCAATGCTACTTTCTTCCTTTTGTCGAGATTCATATCGAACTAAAAATATTCAGGGATTTAAATGAAATGTGGTCGTGAAAAACCATTGAATCAAAAAGTTAGAAAACAAAATAATTTTTTTATTAACATAAAGGTCGTATTCTTGATGAATGATTAGTCAAGGGTAAAGCTAAACTCGTATTAGATTTATGCTCGTATATAAAGGGTCGTATTCTTAATGATTGCCAAGGAAGTAGGATGTTTCACATAAAAGTTAATGCATTATTAGTACAAACTTTGATTTTCGCAATCATTATGAATACAACCCTTTATTAATACTTTTCTAAAATGAACACCTAAACTGAAACTTCAGATTTAGGCTCGTATTTTAATGGTGGATTTAGTGGTGCGCTGAAGATGAATATTTTGTAGCTGAAGATGACATGTGGCGCCATACCGTGTATATACTGTATCATAGGCCTAGCCATATGTGGCCACCGTGACACTTTCTTCATCTTCAGCACGCCACTAAATCCGCCATAACGGGCGTATTCTTGACGGTTGCTAAGTCAAAGATAATGCTAAACTCGTTGATTTTTTTTTTTTTCTAGAATGGCTCGTGTAAAAGTTGACGAGTTTTGTACAAGCTTTGACTTTGTAATAATTAAGGATGCGACCCTTAATGATTACTTGGGCAAAGGAAGAGCTATAACCATGTCAATTTTTCTATATACCATTTTAACCACTCTGTGGGGCAAATGACTTCGAAAAGTCTCCGCAAAGGGCGCTAGTATCGTTTTTCTATTTAGCCCATAGTCCCAATGTTAAAGAAAAAATATTAATTTTTAAAATACACAGTCGCAGCGGCAATACGTTTATTTTTCATATTTAAAGTTGTCCAATATTAAACTTTCAAAGTGCAATGTGCACCTTAAATATATGCTGATCGAGTGATATAATGACACAAAATTGGTAAGTGCGGTTATATTTTTAAAAACTTTCAAAATTGCGAATTTTTATGCTGAACTCCATCGAGTACGTGCTCGTAAAAATACCTAAAAAATAATTTTTTTAAAAAAAAAAACACATTTAAACCATATTGAAGCCAATACATTGGTGCACATCCTGATTTTTTTTATGGTTTTTTAAAATTATTTTTAGGTATTTTTACGAGCATTTTAATGGATGTTTGTTTTTTTCTTATTTGGAGCGTACTCAATGGAGTTTAACGTAAGAGTTAGAAATTCGCGATTTTGAAATTGGTTGGTTTTTAAAAATATAACCGCACTTAACAATTTTTTGTCATTATATCACTCGATCAGCATATATTTATCTTGCATATTGCACGTTGAAAACTTAATATTGGACAAGTTTAAATATGAAAAATAAACATATTGCCGCGACTGTGTATTTTAAAAATTAATATTTTTTCTTTAACATTGGGTCTATGGGCTCAATAGAAAAACGATGCTAGCGCTCTTTGCAGAGATTTTCCGAAGTAATTTTGTGATGTAGCCTCTTAAGACTTCTTAGTCAAAGGTAGAAGTAAACTCATAAACCTATAAGTGAAACTTTCTATCAAAAGTTGTTGAGTTCAGCACTATTCTTGACTTAGCAATCATTAAGAATACTACCCTATGTCTTAAGGTGGGTCCAGACTAGAACAGAACATGTTCACGAACGTTTCCAAAGAACATCATGTTCGTTATTCTGTTCGCTGTGGCCGAATATCCAAACTTGAACAGAACATGTTCTTGGTTGGTAACTTCGGCTGCTGTCAGTACCTCCAAATGACTGGATGTTCGGGGAAGTGTTCGCCGAGACGCCCATACTACTCGTGGCCCGAACACGAACATCCTTTGATGTGACGGGCAAAAACCGACAACTGGTGGGTCTGGGCCGAACAGAACAATGAACAAAATTTGTTACAGAGAAGTGTTTAGAAAACTGTCCACACTGTTCGCGAACAGTGTTCTGTTCGTTATTCTTATCGATAGCCTGGTGGACGCACCCTTACACTACCTTTGATTAAACATTTATTAAGTGTTTAACCCATAGTTTTATGTAAAAGTTGATGAGTTTAGCATTATTTTTTTACTAAAGCAGTCTTTAAAAACATGGCCATTAATGCCTCAGGAATGACGACATATACAGGGTGTCCTTTCAGAAATGACGCTACTTAAAATATGCAGTTAAAATAGTTTTTATAGTATAATATCCCATCTGGTAAATGTGATAGTAATGTTCGGTTTATAAAAATGGCATTTTCATTTAAGCGGCTACATCACAAAATTACTTTGAAAAATCTCTGCAAAAAGCACTAGCATCGTTTTTCTATTGAGGTCATAGTTAAAGATGTTAAAGAAAAAATGTTAATTTTTAAAATACACAGTCGCGGCAATATGTTTGTTTTTCATATTTAAAGTTGTCCAATATCAAGTTTTCAGAGTGCAATGTGCACCTTAAATATACGCTGATCTGATCGAGTGATAGATATTTTTTAAACTCAATCAGCATATATTTAAGGTGCACATTCAACTTCGAAAACTTAATATTGGACAACTTTAAATAGGAAAAATAAACATATTGCCGCGAATCTGTATTTTAATAAATTAACATTTTTGGGTCTATGTGCTCAATAGAAAAACGATGCGAGCACTCTTTGTGAAGATTTTGTGAAGTAATTTAGCAAGCCTGTTAACGTATTTCGTTGCTTTGCCTTCTTGCCATTCGCTCCTGGAACTGTTTGTTTTTTCACCACAACTCAATGCTGTCCAATTTGGAGCCCATTTAGAAGCAACTGAAAAGCACGAAATAGAAATGGTACAGCGTAGGGCTGCAAGATTTGTGGAAGGAAGATACGTGTATGTATACTGACAGTGTATCTTCTATGTTTCAGGAACTAAATGGGAATCATTAGCAGGCCGAAGAAATTACCAAAGCCTTGCTCTTTTAGGACGTTTAATGACACATCATAATATTGCACTACTTAATGACTTATTAAATATACATTCTCGTAAGGGAAGACACGGGCATTCAAAGACTTTAAAAGAAGTAATGGCCAGAACTGATGCATATTTTTGGTTTTCTTTCCCAATTGTTATTATAGACTATGGAATTCTCTTCCAGTTGATAGTTCTTTGTTAGGACGATTTCAATTTAACAATGATGTCATGTTTTTACCTGAATGAGTGAATGACAATCATTTGTGATCGGGAGCGATCCCCCCTGTCACATGGCTTTTAAGCCAATTGCAGGTGTACTGAGTTGAATTGAATACAGTATATGAGGACAGATAAGCAATCGAGAAGGATGATTCTTATCTATATGCTTGCGACGCTTAGAAAATAGTGGTTGGTTCCCTATAAAATGAATGATATTTTTGTCACTAGATGACACTTGTCATGTATGTACGTGCATGGCGCCTATTGTCCACTTTATAAACCGATAATTATTAAAGAAATTGTGCCATTTCTAAAGGGACACCTTGTACTTCAAGCATGGGTGGGTAAATGTCACAAAAGTAATGTTTTATACGTTGACGTATAATACGTGACGTATTATACTGTATAAAACTTATAAAATCTGTATAAAATGTACAAAAACCTACTATAAAATCACAAATTTAACGCCTATAAAATATTAAACCCCCACTCAAAAGTTTGTTTTCATTTAACTTGAACCAAGTTAATTGAAAACAAAATTGATACAATGATTGAGCCGGCAGAAAAAAGTACTAAGCATTCCAGCAGCCACAGCTGTGCTGGAAAGATTTGTTTTCGAACTGGTCTTAGGTTCATTCTGCAATAATGAGTAGGCTCTCGCCAGAGAAATAAAAAAAAATTGTTTACATTTATCACGTTTTTAAAGTGCAAGATAAACAGCTTTCTGATGAGTAGTAATAATATTTCAAATAACAGTTACATTTAAATTTTAAAATATTTAATTTTTCTTTTCAGCCTTTTTTTGTTGTTGTTGCAATTTTCCAGGATTTTTCTCATTGCAAATTGGCGACTGTTTTTTGAATGAAACACTTTTTGTACTTTTTTTAGTTTTATACGTTTGGTTTTATACGTACACAAAATAAGTTTTATACGTTACGTATTATACGGTATAATATACGATATAAAATCATGTATAATACGTGATGTATTATACCTACCCATCCGTGAATTCAAGTATCACGGTTGTATTTGAGAATACCTTAACGTTGTACGAGGTAGTTTTTGAGGCGTTTAAAAAAATACTGAATTTGTTTGAAATCGACTTCAATCTGAAGAGTGAAACTAGTGAAATGATTTCTAAGAAGAGTAAACAACTTGCTAAGGGATTGAGGTCTCATTTACCTATTGGTAGTGCATTTTCATTGGCTAGCCTAATGGTTGTGTCCAGGAACTGCAATGTTTTATCAATGCAAGAAAATTAGGCGTTCTCAAATAAAACCAATTCACTTTGTTACCTAGAGAAGGAAAAATATATTTACCAATTTTTTCATTACGCTTTTGTTTTAATTTTATTTGGCTTACGTTTCTCGTAAAGGAAGGTCTGCATCTCTAGCACTGCCTACCACTCTTTACGGCAATGGACAGTGGGCACATATGGTTACTTTATGGGGGGCTATATCGTGTTAGCAACGAGTCAACTTTATTCCATCAATCCAGGGATACCACTGGTTAAAGCTTAGACCCAACATTTTAAGGGTTCATTCCACTTCTGATTAACACAGCTTGAATTTGATACGTGCACTTGAGAGACTACATCACAAAATTACTTCGAAAAATCTCTGCAAAGAACGCTAGCATCGTTTTTCTATTGAGCCCATAGACACAGTCGCGGCAATATGTTTATTTTTCGTATTTAAAGTTGTCCAATATTAAAGTTCTCAAAGTGCAATGTGCACCATAAATTTATGTTGATCGAGTGTTTTTTGTCATTATATCACTCTATATCGCTAAAATATTCAAGTTATTAAAAATAAAATTATCGTCTTAATTAAAATATTAATGGTATGAATAAGGGCCGATATTTTTTATCGGCCGTTAGTTATAGTAGCCCATATATCGCCCCATTGACGTCCGTGGCGCTTCTAGTCTTTTAAGGTGCACATTGGACTTTTTAATCTTAATATTGGACAACTTTAACAGTGGGTCTATGGATTCAATAGAAAAACGATGCTAGCGTTCTTTGCGGAGATTTTTTGAAGTAATTTTGTGATGTAGCCTCTTAAAAAGAAATCCAAGACCTTCATGTATAAGTTCAGCCTCCTATACTCACGATAAGTTCAGTTAAGCCGTCTGCAGACCAAGCTTGCAATCCTTTCTGGAACAGTTTGCAAACAGAAACAGAATCCGGTATAGACGGGGAGCTCGCTAACAGTTTCAGAGCTATTTGCGAACCGGTACAAATGTTCGTTCTTGAGGCGGTACGTCAAAGGGATGATTCTCGAACATCTGCAGAACAGAGGTTGGTTTCTGTTGTGGTTCTCGTCAGTTTATAATTATTACAAACAATTTGTACAAAAATTATTACAAACAAATTTAACAACGCAAACTCTTTGAAGAACTAAAAAAAAAATCTCGAGAGCTGCTCGCCCTGCGAATGCTGGAACAGGCTAATTTTCTTATGTAGACATATTAAGCGCGCGAACATCTAATCATGGTCTGTATGTGGCTTCATATATAAGCAAGATTATCCCCCCCCCCCCATAAAATTGGTCAACAGTTTCTCCAAGGCAGCGTTTCCCAAATGGTGTTTCCACAAGAACCCTGGGGTTCCTCCAGAAGGAGGTGCCCAGAGCCTTGTTGAGGACATATTTTTTTTTAATCTCATCTGGACGATTTAGTATCTCATCCAGACGAGATAGTCGGGTCAGGATGAAAGGATGAACTCTTAAAACCTGAAACAAAATGCAAATAAAATTGGCTGAACACTGTATTAACATGGGTGCGAAACAACATAATCACCGATATTTAAAAAAAATATAGTGTTCCTCCAATTCTATATCCATTCTGTTTCTAGGTTTAGAGTTACCCTACAATGTTCATCCTTTTATCCAGACCCAACTTAGTATCTCGTCCGGACGAGATAAAAAAAATATTCCATGTCCTCAACAGGGCTCTGTACTCGTGATACTCTGTACGTGATTTTTTAAATGTGAAATTAACAGTGAACTTGATACTCTTAATTATCATTTTATTAAGAATGAGAACCCATTATTTATTTTATTCATATCTACTTCTTTTGTTATTTTTCTATACGATATTATGGGTATGAAACACTTGTCATAAAGCCATTTGCCCTAAAGGGTCATTTGCCATAAAACCATTTCCCCTAAAGGGACGTTTGCCCTAATCAGTAGTCTAAATGTGTTATTTGGCGTTTTTTGTGCAAATATGGCATGCAGAACCTATACTCCACTGAAAGACACTAAACCATATGAAAAGCGAGAACAAAAAAGTGTTTTAGGGAAAATGTCCTTTTAGGGCAAAAATGACCCTTTAGGGAAAGTGTCTTTTGGGCAAATGTCTCTTTAGGGAAAGAGTATTTTGGGCAAATGTACCTTTAGGGCAAATGTCCCTTTAGGGAAAGTGTCTTTTGGGCAAATGTACCTTTAGGGCAAATGTCCCTTTAGGGAAAGGGTCTTTTGGGCAAATGTCCCTTTAGGGAAAGTGTCTTTTGGGCAAATGTCCCTTTAATGCAAATGGTTTTAGGGCAGATGGCCTTTTAGGGAAAGTGTCTTTAGGGCAAACGTCCTTTTAGGAAAAGTGTCTTTAGGGCAAGTGTCTATGGCAAATGTCCCTTTAGGGCAAATGTCTATATCGCGATATTATGCATAGTATTATGTAAAAAATACTATAGGGGTTCCGACCACATTATAAAAGGGTTCCGTGACCAAATTTGAGACCATTGGGGAAACGCTGCTCTAAGGTTAACGGTGGCAGATATTAACGTGATAATGCTTTTTGTTTACTCAACAGTTCAGTTTGAATTATCATTACTAATAAATTGTAATTTATCATTAAAATCAATATAACCATTAAATTTGAAATTAATTAAAACTCGTAATACATAAATCTCCTCGACAAAAATGTTGCAACAGAGATTAATTTGAATTGGTAGTCGATACTGTTTATGTAGCGACTTTAGCCTCTTTGTAAATGTGAACATCAACTAATCCCATGCCGAGAAGGCGAAGGCCAATTTCCCTAGACGTAACGTTTAACTTTGGAATATAACTGTACATGTCTACCGCTGCTCAGATCCAAGACTTGTGCAAGTTATTCCCTAGACGATACAAGCATATTGCTGAAATTTTAGCTCAGTTGCGAACATTTTATTGTGAAAAGCATGTCGTCGGAAGAAGAGGTTGTCAACAATAAGCGGCATGGTCACAAAAACAGCGAAGCTGAATGAAGATTGCCCAAACTCCCCTTACACGCCCTTGCACAGGTCTTAAAACTGCGCGATTTTCCCCCCACCTACAAGCTTAAGTATACTTACGACGATAGACATGTGCAGTTAATTATTTCACTTTCTTTAATTTTGTTTTAATTTTTACTAGGGATGGGACATTCGAATGCTCGAATTCCGCGAATCTTGAAAATTTTTCGATATTTGCAAACTCGAATCTTCGCCGCTTTTTTTGTCTTTCAAATCTTTCGAATCCTAACTTAAAAAAACTGTTAAAAACTTTGGTAAAATTAGTTTTAACTCCATTGACGTCCAATAGAAGCGTTCACTAACAAAAAAAACGGCGATTGTTGCAATTTCGATGGTTGGACCCGGATCACCAATATCACCTTATGGCGATCCTGACTGTCACACTGATTTTTTTATTATTAATAGTTTAATATGATTTCATTTATTTGTATCTTCTTAATGAACAATATAGCATTCTTATATGAAGGATTCGGGAGATTTGAGGGATTCGCGAACCTTTTAGGATTCGGATTTGAGAAAATTTACGATACGTCTCACCTCTTAATTTTTACCTTTTTGTGGAAAAGAAACGAGTAACAACATGTTATAGTCACTATAGCCGAACTGTCGAAAAGTGCATTTTTATCTAATTTTGAATTTTCACAACTGTGGACCCTTCCTCCCACCAAACATCCGTGTATGAACCATGATTTTTGTTATTTTTATTGGATTTAGGTTTATGAAATTTTAATTTAAATCAAAGTCGTGATTTTTCAAGCTGTGTTGATTTGACACTGATTTTAAAAAAAGCTTATGACAGTGCAGAACTCTTGAGCTGCTATCAGAGCTGTGCTAGGTGTAAAACTTGCTCTGTTAATTAGGGCAAACCAGTTTTTGTTGTTACTATATGTTGATCGTGATTTCAGTCTTTAAGGCCTTGTTTCCATTGGGGCCGCAAAATTTTCGCTGTGTAAAAATTTCAACTGTTGAAAAATAAGTGTTTCCTATGAAGAAAATGTGTTAATGCCGCTATTAGTAGGAGAAAAGAAATTTGATATGGCGACTAATAACAGAACAAACGCGGCCCACGTTTAGTTACTATTATCGGTTGTCCATTATGTTATGCCAAATGAAGTGAGAAATCCACATTCACTGTACCACTTTAGCTAAGCCATAAGTTGCCGTGTCTCGTCAATATTTACATCGAAATGGCGTTATTTTTGTGTAAAACCATAGTAAATATATCCTACAACTAATTAAAATACATGATAGTAATAGTAACAAGGCGGGGACCAATTTTGTTATTAGTCGCTGTATCGAATTTTTCTTCTCCGTCTAAATAAACTGCATTAACACATTTTCTCCATAGGAAACACTGTTATTTTTCAATAGTTGAAAATTTTCACTGATGTCAAATTTTCGCCACAGTGGAAACAAGGCCTTAACACCTCGCATTTTTACCTTCCACACATTTGACCCGATTTGACTCATCGGAAGTGATTTCAGAAGACAATTCAAAGTGTTGTTTAAACTAGAATAGTAAATGAATCACTTAACTTTACGATTATAATTTTTAACATGTTTTATGACAATTTGAAAAAGGGCAAAATTGTAAATTAGTAATTTGCCATTTGACGTTTGTTATTTTTCGAAAAATGTCATTGAAATTGTTTTAAAAACTCTCAGTTTCTAACTAACTTTGAATTTCTTATAGGTATTATCACTTCCGATAAGAAGAATATAACCTTTGGCCTAATCGAAAAACCGTCGGTTCATCAGTGTCAGTCCTTTTTAATTATTATGTATAAAAATTATATTTTGTGAAATTGTTGTAGATTTTTTTGTTTTGTTTTGTTTCATCATTGATGCTTAGTATTTTAACATATTTTTTGTCAATTTTATTTTATTTGAAAATTGTTGCAAATAATAAAACTACCAAATTGTGTGGCAAAAAAGACATTAAAAATTTTCCTTTGTCATCTATTACTTTTAGATGTAAGACAAAAAAGAAACAGGAAGCTGTCAACTTGACAACAAGTAGAGCACCTGCTGTATACGTGGTCAACATCACGTGAGTAATTGAAACGTCTTTCGATTCTTTTTTGTTTTTGCCCTAAAACCAATTACCGTAAAGGGACATTTGCCCTAGAGACATTTACCCTAATACCACTTGCCCTAAAAGGACATTTGCCATAATCAGTAGCGTAAATTTGTCATTTGGCGTTTTTTTTAACGTACTCCACCAAAAGACAATATGGTTTTAGGGCAAATGTCCCTTTACAGCAAATGGTTTTAGGGCAAATGTCCCTTTTCAGGTAATAGTTTTATGGCAAATGGTTTTAGGGCAAGTGTCCGTAGTGCAAATGTCTTTATATAAATGTCTATTGGAAAATGTCGCACGACATTTCTAAGTATACGGTTTCTTATGGGTCCTTTTATTCAAACGCGCCGTTTGTCTGCCGTCGCATCAGTGCTGCGAACCCCTCTTGCCGGATTATTGTCCAGGTGTGTGGGGATTTCAGTCCAAGATGGATGATGTTAACGTTGAAAGAATCATTCGCCGATTGGCAGCACTTACGATTTCCCCAACAGGAATTTGCTGACGTGTGTTGTGCAACACAAAACGCGTGTATAAAAAGAAACGTAGAACACGCCCGATAATCTGCCATTGTAAAGGCGGTCTTAAAGTGTTGACCACTGGTTTATCAGGTTTAGTTTGGATTGTCACAAGACGATCAAGCTAAAGTTGTTTCCGGTCTGGGATGAAAAGTGGAGCATGGAATAACCAGGCACATACTGTACATCTTGTGTCGGCAATATCTGGCATTGGTGCTTTACCCCACCCCACCCGCAAAGCGAGCCACAAATATTAGCAAACACTTCAGTGTAGTGCTAAACACGTTTGAAATTTAGCAGCTGTTAAATTTCGGTAACCGAAAATTTTCTTTAGGGTCTTGCGAGATACCCAATTTTGGGAAGTTCCAAATGACTTCACCGTTTTTTCTAGGCTATGCTAGTTGTGATAGGCTCCAGATTTTGCAGAGTTTCAAGTGGCTTCTGGGGGTGTTGCAGTTTCACAAACATCCTGGCACCTTCACAATTTTGAGAGGCTCGTATAAAATTATATTCTATTATGTTGTTAACAACCGTCTTGAGACTTTGAAGAATATACGCTCGTATATAGATATATACAGACAATGCCACGGCTGACACTGTTAAAACAATTATCGTTTGTGAAAAAATGTTTTTAAAAGTATTTCTAACAATTTATAAAATATAAAAGGGGTATATGTCATGAATAAGAAAACAAAATTTTCATAACAAAACCTTCATAACATGTTGAAATTCCAATAAAACGATCACAAGAGGCGAAAATACCCGAACCATGCAAACTTTTTTCCGTTGGATCGTTATCTTTTTTTTTTTTTTGCGGGAGACCCAACGGAAAAAAAGATCTGCCAGAGATATTCATTTGTAGGAGGTACTGAATCGGGTATTTACTCCTCTTGTGTTTCCGTTTCATCGGAATACGACAGATTATCAAAGTAAGTTAATTTTTTTTTCTTATTCATGACATACCCCTTTTATATTTTAACTAAGACCTTAATTATATTTTTAAAAACTATTTTTTGCAAACTTTAATAGTGGTAACGATGTCAGCATCCAATGTTGGCCATTATACTGTCCTCATATCGCTTCATTAACGTCTGTGGCGTCCCCCAAGCTTCTTAATTCTAACAATTTTGCTAAAAGCAGAATCCAGTACTGATGGACTGATAACTTGAAAACAAGTAAGCGTGTTTCCTGCACAATCATAGCATGTCGAAGATCAATGGGGATTTTATTCTTGACGCTGATAATGATGGAAAAAAAATATACATTCGTAGTCATTTTGTGATAATGAATAATAATAATAATTTATTACTGATATTAACAGCATTAAAGATTAATCATTAATAGGCACCCTTTCCGGCCAGAACCCAATCGGAAGAAACGGCCACTGATGCAAATTTACTTTCTTCATCTTCTGTGTCGCTGTCCCTACCAATCCAAAGGAGAGAAAGAAAAAAAAACGTAAATCGTCAGATAATTATAAAATACAAGTTCAGAATATTCAGAACGAAAACTGAATTTTTATGTGACAGATTTTATAAATTTGAACTTTGAGCACATATTTCAGGTAAAGATTGATCTCACAATTCAGATTAAGAATATGGTATGGGTCAAGAGCAGAGACGCGGTTACACATAACCACGGTTATAATCGTTCAGCAAAAATTAGCTTTAAAGAGTTCGGAAAATGTTACTTTGCACAAATAATAGAGGTGGGACGAATCCGAAATTTTCTCGAATCCAAATCGTAAAAGGTTCTCGAATCCTTCATATAAAAATCCTATATTATTCATTAAGAAGATACAAATAACTGAAATAATATTAATTATTAATAAAAAAAAGAAGTATGGCACTCAGGGTCGCCACAAGGCGATACTGTTGACCCGAGTACCACCGAAATTGCAACAATCGCCGTTTTTTTGTTAGTGAACGCTTCTTTTGGACGTCAATGGAGTTAAAACTAATCTTACTAACGTTTTTAACAGTTTTTTTAGGTTAAGATTCGAAAGACGAAAAAAGCGCGAATCTCGAATATTTTTCAAGATTCACGGGATTCGATTATTCGAATGTCCCATCCCTACTCATAACTGTACGAAGTTGAACCCCATAAGAAAAGCTGTCCACCCAAATTCAAATACAAATCCAGTACGATCATACTCGCAAATCCTAGACTTCCTTTTCCTCGACATCTTCAATAGGTCTGGTTTCTTTTGTTGCTCCTGTTTCACTTCCTCGTGGAGTTCTAGATTTACTCGAGAAGACGTAAAAAGTCTTATTCCACCAGCTTCGTCATCTCTCTCGGCTTCGTCTGTTGTCGAACTTTTCATTTTAGTAACTTTTATTTCGCTGAAAATTCAATTTGAAGTACAAAACATTTTTAGTTGTTGTTATAAATATTTCAACATAGTTACCCTTCCAAGGTTTTGGAAAGAATTTCCGCAACGTGTCTACCAAAATCTGGAGTTATTCCTAAGCTGTTGAAATATTCATATTCATCGTTCAAGAAACCCGTCGTACGATTCGATACTTTTCTGTTTCGTTCCCTCTCTGTAAAGTTTTAATTGGAAATAATTAATTCTAAATATAACTATTTTCTACGAAGTAAAAAAATTAAGCAAAATGTTAATAGCGGCGGGGGGGGGGGGGGGGGGGGGGGGGCTAAAAAGTCAGGAATTCCTGAGGCCTAGGAAGGTCTTAAAAATGGCCCTTTCTTTAAATACAGAGCGCTTATCCTGTCTCGAAACCTCTCAACAGCGGACTTTAACTAAACCTAACCTTCCTACTGTTGTTCCGACTATTAAGTGTCCACCCATAGCACCTCCCCCCCCCCCGGTAGAAATCCCTTAACAAGAAGTCGCACGGAAACCTTTATATAATGTACGAGCGTATAGCCACTAGAGCCTCTCAAAACTTGGAACCCCGCAAGAATACAGAAACTGTGAAGCTCTTGATATCTTCTCAAAATTGCAAAGAGCCTCGAGAGCCTTTCGTAACAGTGAAATGTAAATTTACGATTACTGAAATTTAACAGCTACTTAAATTTTAAATGTCCACTCATGTTTAGTGCTAAACTGAAAAATTTGCTAATTTTGTTGTAACTCGCTTCGCTCGCTACTAAAAAATAAAAAAATAATTTTAAAGTGACGCCGTTTATTGCCGACCTGCTACCTAGAACTTTGTATACAGTACGTGCCTGTTCGTCAGCTTTGGTGGTGTTGGGTCGGGGTGGGATAATCCTCCCTATACTAACTACCCTCAACCCTACACTACACTGGGATTCACACATCTTCGACACATGTTCATCCTGCTTAAAACCATCTTCATCCCTTTAAAGTATGTTCATTAAAGTATGTTCATCCTTTTATCCCTCTTATGTTCATAAGAGGGATAAAAGGATGAACATACTTTAAAGGGATGAAGATGGTTTTAAGCAGGATGAACACGGATTTATGGAGGATGAACACGGTTTTATCTTAGACTATTACCTTACTCACAGACCGATAGAACGTCGTCTCTCTCAATCCAGCGAGTCACTATGATTAATTGTGAATAAAACGAATTTATAATATACATATCCTATGTGTGGACTTAGAATATTTTTGGGAAGTGGAACTTTGATTTGCAGCCACCACCAACCCCTGCTATCTAGACGAATGGTATTGGACGACGACCACCTGTAAGTTTGAACACGAGCTTCACTTTCTACCTCTAGACTCCTGAAGTACCGACCCTAGTGTCCCTGATACTTGAGTAGCAACACAGCTGCCATAGAGCGAAAGACTCGGGTAGCAACACTCTACTAGAACACGTTCAAATGGCAACTGGAAGTCTTTCAGAGGGCCCTGCGAATGAGGGAGTGTTACAAAATGTCACAGACATAAGATTTTATGGGGGATGAACATGGTTTAATGGGGGACATGTTCCTGCATCCACCTTAAAACCACGTTCATCTCCCTAAAAACCATGATCACCCCCCTTAAAGTATGTTCATCCGTTTATCCCTAAACCCCATGAATCACGGATGTTGATACATATTAAATTTCATAACTTAGACGTCAAATCGAAACATTAGCACAACTTATTAATCACGACAAAAAAAAGTTATAATTGGTAGCAGGTATAATGACAATGATAGTTCAGAAATAAATGTCACCTGTGTTGAAATTAATGAGAAATTCCGGGTCAGTAGCACTGCGAGAGGAGCTCACATCCTCACGTGAGTCAGTACCATTCATTTGAAGGATATTTGCTCAGTTTAAAAAAACCCAGTTACTTGAAAAATCGTGTATAAACGACAAAACGCGCGAGTCTGTTCTCTTACTCTATCCTATGAGTCTTGTCTGTCGTCTGCACAACTAGCATTAGCAGATTGGAGTTTTTCATAGCGCATGCGCATTGCCGTCTCGGTCGGTTTGTATGAGAAAGTGATGGCAGAGTTGCGTTAGCAGCGCCATCTATTGATGACCCAAAAGAAACTGCCCACGTCTTATAAGGGGCACCGTAGTTTTCACTTGCCATCACTTTCCTATACAAACCAACCGAGATGGCAATGCGCATGCGTTATGAAAAACTCCAATCGGCTGATGCTAGTGTCTGCACATAAATAGTCGCTAAGTTTGTAAACTTAACAACTAGCCGCTATAATGACAGGCATCTAGAAATCGGGACGAACAGAAGTTGGCTCCGCCCTTTTTATGACAAACGTAACTTCTAATTGGTTGGTTATGTAGTTTAACGTCACATGCTCCGCCCTTTTCAACGTTGAACCACACAACAATTTAATTAGAAGTTGCCGGTCGTTATAAAAAGGGCGGAGCCAACTTGTGTTCGTCCCGATTTCTAGGTGGCTGTCTATGAAATGTCTTTTCTAATCGTTTTCAAAATGGCGAATCTAATTCTTTCCAAAATGTCGGCTCCATAAAAGTGGCTTGAGTAACCGACTCCAAGGTCATGGTCATGGTCCCCCACTTAAAATTTTTTAACACCGCCCTTTTATGAGCGTCATCAGTTTCTAATTGGTTCGTTACTTGGTCTGACATCATAAAAGGGCAGGGCAAAAAATTCTAGTGCTGGGCACTACTGCCTATTAGCAAAGAGAGTATTAGTCTCCTTTAGGAGGCCAGAAGAAGAAACTTTATTAACAAACAAACAAAGTGTGCTGCCTACATATTGTAGGCTGCTATAATACACAGCATACTAATCATTCCAAAGACAATAATGGAATACGAAACGAGCTTTAGTAAAAATGATGACGTCACATCAGCTTTTGATTTCAATAGTTTGTCGTCTGCAAGGGAATCAAAATGACATTCTAGATTTCTGAATAGCCGTCTTTAGGTTAGCAGCTAAAACCAAGGGGAGTGAATCTCGTACCGTACCACAAAGTTTTTTGTTACATTTTTACTTGTTTTACTGGATTTCCATACTTAAATTGCATTTTCGGTATCCAGTAAAACGCAAATAAGAAACTAAAACGGCTGTGAATCTCTCTGAATCTCGAACACGATTTCTTTTAAATAACAACCGAATTCGTACCAACATGGCGTCAGTGATGACGTCATATAAGAGCTCCTTTTTCCGTCCCTGTAATCGTCTTAGCTCCTCCTTTTAAAAAAAATGCTGTGAAATTATCATGAAAACAGGAAGTGCTGCTTGTGCGCATGCTCTTTTTCCGCCATTTTCTTCCTGAGAAAAATTTCTCAATTGGATGTGGTGCTGTAATTTTTTTTTTCCCGAGGTTTTTGTCGATTTTCCTGTGAATTTTTCTGTCAATTTTATTTGATAAAACATCGTAATATTGGTCAAGTTATTTCGTTTGCGACCCTTTTTTTAATCGGTGAGTTTTGTAAGTCGTTATTTTCTTTATTTGTAATTCATCTAAAAGATGATTTTTTGAACGGGGTTTTTTTTTTGCAAAACATTTTGAAATTTTTGCTTGAAAAATGAAGCAGCCATGTAAAAAAAAGGAGAAAAAAAGAAAAACCTATGAAATTCTTTATCGTATGTTCGTATTTTTTCGTTTTTGCTTATGTTTCGTTTTGATTCTATGTTCGATTTTTAAATTAGTACGTTTCTGTGACGTTAATTAATTGAAATCGATCGGTATTAAGTATGTTTTATGAGGATTACGGTTTCTAAAATGAGGTTTTGTTGACGAATGGGGGGGGGGGCTTATAAGATGTATAGGCCTAAGGTTGGATTGAAGGGGGGGGGGGGGATATATCGAACGAAAGGGAGTTGATATAAGGTCAGAAAAAAAAATATTTTTGCACTTATTGTGGTGGTTATGCATTCGCCAGAGGGAGTTTTTTTTTTTGGAGAATCCGCAACACTCGATTTGGATATAATTTTGAGTACATTAGATGTGTGTTTTATGTGATCACTTCAGACCAATGTGGCACAAATTGGGGGGGGGGGGGGGGGAGGGAGGGTGAGTTAACAGCTGAATAAGAGAACAACAGCTAAAGCAAGATCATCTAAGGCCAAAATTCAAGAAGGAAGCTTAGCACTTGGAACTTCCGCTTGAAACCTCTGAGTACGGTTCGGACATATTAGAATTCCTCCTTTTTAATAATTCGTAATAAAACAGGTTTTTTTTTTGCTTCTTCTTCCTTTTTGTTCCGTTGTGGGAACCCTGTTCTGAGGATTCGAAGGACCAAACTCAAGAAAGAAGTTTAACATTTGAACTTCCGGTTGAAACCTGTGAGCAAGGGTTCGGACGTATTGTTATTAATTTTAATAATTCTGAATAAAAGTTTTTTTCCCTCGTTGTGGGAACCCTAGCCTGAGGCTTTAATCTGAAATTAAAATACGAAGGACCAAATTCAAGAAGGAAGTTTAGCACTTCCACTTCCGCTTGAAATCTCTGAGCAGGGTTCGGACGTATTAGTTCTCAGTAAAACAGGTTTTTTCTTCTCCCGTTGTGGGGGATTTAAATTGAAATTAAAGAAGGCCAAAATTCATGAAGGAAGCTTCTTAACACTTAAACTTCTTCTTGAAACCTCTGACTAAGCGAAAAAGATCTGTTTAATGCAGCTCAATAAAATGTGGATTTCCCCCCCCCCTTTCCATTCCTCTGTTGGTACCCTTGTCTGAGAGTTCAAGTTGGCATTTGAAATACTAAGGCCAAAATTCAAAAAGAAACCTCGGTAGTTAAACCTTAGACTATTACCTTCCTGGACTAGCAACTCCCAAAAATTTTGTGTTCGACGGATATGCGGCGTCTTTTTCGAAACAGCGCTTCTAGCGGGGAATATGATAAATGAAATTTCGATGTCACGTTTAGGATGAGTTCACTTTGTAGCTATGGAAGGGTGTATAGTTATGTCTTAGATAGACTATTGCCTAACAGAAGGTAATAGTCGAAGAGAAAACAAAACGAGACTTTGGCTAAGATACGTACAGATAATACCACCAGACGGAGCTGGCCAGCACTTCCGCCTTAGAGCAGTCATGCAACACCGTAACATGGAGAAGATAGGAAGTTGCCAATCCAGGAAGTTAATAGTCTAAAGTTAAACTTCTACTTAAACTCTCCGCATGGAGTTTCAACTGAGAGTAAACCCTGTTTTCATTATTACTTCGAAAAATCTCCGCAAAGAGAGCTAGCATCGTTTTTCTAATGAGCCCATAGACCCGATGTTAAAGAAAAAATGTTAATTTTTAAAAGACACAGTCGCGGCAATATGTTTATTTTTCATATTTAAAGTTGTCCAATAATTAGTTTTCAAAGTGCAATGTGCACCTTAAAATATATGCTGATCGAGTGGTAGAATGACAAACAAATTGGTAAGTGCGGTCCATTTTTTTTAAAAAACTAATTCAAAATCGCCAATTTCTAACTCTTATGTTAAACTCCATTGAGTATGCGCTTGTAAGCGAAAAATATCCATTAAAATGCATTTAAAAAACCACAATTAATCCACAGTGAAGCCAACACATTGGCGCAAATGCCGATTTTTTTTATGGTTTTTTAAAATTATTTTTTGGTATTTTTACGTTTTTTTTCTTATTTAGGCGTACTCAATGGCGTTTAACATAAGTTAGAAATTCGCGATTTTCAAAGTTTTTTTTAAAAAATAGAACCGCACTTACCATTTTTCATTTATCACTTGATTAGCATATATTTAAGGTACACAAACAAGTTTTTTTAGTCGTGATACTCTTCCGAGGTGTGATATGTCCTCCTAAGCGGTCTTTGTAGGCCTACACAGTTATTTTAAAATGGGCTTTTGATGGCAAATTCTGTATGCATTAGATGTGGCACCCGTGTAGGGAGGACATTATATCTTAGACTATTACTCTACTGGACTGGCAACTCCCGAAATTTTGTGTTGGATAGTTTTGAATCGTCGTGACGTCGTTTTTGAAGTGGCGCCTCTAGCGGGACTATGGTATATGAACATGAATATCAAAAGTCAAATTTGGACGAGTTCATTTTGTAGTCATATAGGGTGGATTTTTATATAAAAAGTATGGCCGATGAAGAACTACAGCTGTGTTCAGTCAAAAAGTGTCTGTAAAGTGTTACCTGTTTTGGTTGTGGTCTATTATCAGGAAAATGCGAGTCACAAACACCGTAACAACAACGTTTTCCAACCATTTTTTGCTTAGGAGACGGAACGACAACTGGGCCGACATTAAAAAAAAATCATGTACGAGATTCACTAAGATTTACACAAATTCACAGCAGAATATCACATATGGAAATTCATTTTACTTTTTTATCCGCATTTTACTGGATTCCTAGAATAGAATTAAAATTGGAAAATCCAGTAAAACGTGAAAAAACTAAAATAACTTGCCATACAGTACATGATTCACCCCAATGTCTTTCCCTTTGCAAAAAAAAAAAACAATCTAGCCAACGATTTTCTTTTAAAATAATGCCACCAGGAGGAGCTGGCGTCACTTTTGTCTTATTTATTTTGCCTATGAACATGCATTTAACGCTTTAACATCTAGAAGATAGGGAGTTGCCAGTCCAGTAGAGTAATAGTCTAAGATTATATTGACACTTCTGTCAGTTAGAAGTGCGGTGTAGGGCTAGGCGCATATTGAGACGCGTGAGGACAGGCAATTAGAAATCGGGACAAACAGAAGTTGGCTCCGCCCTTTTTATGACGACTGGGATCTTCTAATTGGTTTGTTGCGTGGTTCGACGTTGAAAAGGGCGGAGCACGTGACGTCAGACTATATAAGCAACCAATTAGAAGTTGCCAGTCATAAAAAGGGCGGAGCGAATGTCTGTTTGTCCCGATTTCTAATTGCCTGTCACGTGAGGCGACACAGCACAGCACGCTTTTTTGTGACCAACGGAATTTAATAGTACAGCGTAAATTGGTAACACGACGCTACACAGCGCTGCTCGCGTCTGTTTATAGAGACGCGTGGTGCTGTTTTCGAGACACAGTTTCTCATGCCCCGCGCACGACGTGTCGTTGAACACGAGGTGTTTTTAGGTAATTTTTTACAAAAATTCATCGTCATAAGTAAAGTTGTTTGAATTGAATGCGTTACAATATGTGAATCACCACGCTACGCGTGGGGCGTGTACGCGTCATGGCGCTCGTGTCGAGTCATACGCGTCTCAATATGCGCATAACGTTATAAGCCCCATTTGGAAATTGTAGCCTCTCATAGGTATGTTTAGCACACACTAGCGTTCAATTGAGTTTATAGTCGATGCTAATTTACAACATTTGTTTTGGTTGAGATTTTTTTAGTCCTTATTTTTTAGCAGTATATGTATTTTTATTAACCTCAAAAAAAACGGGGGGCGCTTGAGTTGAATGGCTGCATCCTGTTCTAAACGATTTCAACTGGGACGATTGCAACTGTGGTTGGAGTTGGAGGCTAGCTGTGACGTGTGGAGGTCAGACAGGCTATTAGAAATCGGGACATACAGAAATTGGCTCCGCCCTTTTTATGACGATCGGCAACTTTTAATTGGTTTGCTGCGTGGTTCGACGTTGAAAAGGGCGGAGCATGTGACGTCAGACTACATAACTAACCAATTAGAATTTGCCGGTCGTCATAAAAAGGGCGGAGCCAACTTCTGTATGTCCCGATTTCTAATTGCCTGTACTAATGAGCGGTTAAAAGGCCGTTGGGGACCCAAACATTTTAAAGAAAATAAAATATATAGAAAATAAAATTTATCAGCAGTCGAAATGTTTTTTTTTTTGGCGTTTATTTGCGCGGGCGCTTATGGCGCGCAGAACCTAATATCTATTCTTCACGAAAATGCACTATACTGGGCAATTTCATGAAATTTATTTTGTTGAAATATTTCATGAAATTTATGAAAAGTTGTGAAGTATATTGAAAAATTTTCAAATTTAATTGAAAATCGTGAAATAAAACAAGATAATTGCATCAGTTTACATTAACTTTTATGTATTTTTGTAGAATAATTGGGCAGCGTTTGAATGAAATTATTACACTTGTAATTGAACACATAATTGAACATTACACATAATTGAACATTAAAAAAATTTCCATTTATTAAAAAGAAAATGATTGAAGAAAATGAAACAAGATTCCAAAAACTTCACATACTCCTATGTACGGAGCCGTGCTGAGGACATGAAATATTTTTTTTGTCTCATCTGGACGAGATACTAAGTCGGGTAATGATGAATATTGTCGGGTAACTTGTAAAACTTGAAACAAAATGCGTATCTAATTGGTTGAACACTACTAACATATGGGTGCGGTTTTTTGCATTCTGGGGGGCGGAGGGTGCTCCCCAGACCCCTTGCAACAAGCTTAATTTAACGCAACGCCACCTAATCACCGATATAAAATAAAGTATAGTGTTCTTCCAATTCTATATGCGTTCTGTTTCGGGTTTTTGAGTTAACCTACAAAGGCCTACATGTTCATCCTTTCATCCAGACCCGACTTAGTATCTCGTCCGGACGAGATAAAAAATATTTTATGTCCTCAACAGGGTTCCGTACCGATGAACCAAATACAATCACCATTTTTTTTGGTTTATGGTTTCAGTACTTGGAAATAGGTACTGTAATTTCACATTTTTTTTTTTCCGAAATATTTCAAATTCATGTTGTTTGAAATATTTCAATGAAATGATATATTTCACATATATTTTACGTAAAATATTTCAATGGGACATCACTAACTAAAACAAGCAATTAGAAATCGGGACAAACAGAAGTTGGCTCCGCCCTTTTTATGACGACCGGCAACTTCTAATTGGTTGGTTATGTAGTCTGACGTCACATGCTCCGCCCTTTTCAACGTCAAACCACACAACAAACCAATTAGAAGTTACCAATCGTCATAAAAAGGTTGGAGCCAACTTCTGTTTGTCCCGATTTCTAATTGCCTGTCTAAACCGTATGAAAAGAGAGCCCGACAGAGAAAAACAAAAATTCGCTACGTCCACGTCAGTGTTAGCCTCCACCTCCAACCCATGACGTCGTTCAAGGTTACAATCGTCTCAGTTGGAATCGTCCCACCGGGAATACACACCATTTGGAGGAAAAGTTTTAAAAGTGCGTAAGCACAAAGGTCAGTTACGTTTAACCTTTAGACCAAAATTGGCTAAATTGTTTCCCGTTTAGCAATTAAATGTGTACTGGCTTTTGAGAAGTTTTTCTGGTGTTTTTTTTTAAGCGTAATTCATGTATGTCAAAATGAAATTAACTCGTTTTCAAGTGTTTTCTAAATAGGATTCCACTTTGTTAAGAGCTTGGATTATGAGATTTTTTCTTCTTCTCACCCTTATCGGCGTACAACTTAGGAAACTTAAAATTTGTTGATCAGGATAAACATTGGGGGATAAACTCTAAAACCCGACACAGAATGCATATAGAATTTGATGAACACTATGTTAGTATGGATGAACACTATGTTAGTATGGATGAACACTATGTTAGTATGGATGAACACAAATTTTAAAGTGATGAACATGGTTTTAAGGGAGCGGGATGAACATGGTTTTAAGGGAGCGGGATGAACATGGTTTTAAGGGAGCGGGATGAACATGGTTTTAAGGGAGCGGGATGAACATGGTTTTAAGGGAGCGGGATGAACATGGTTTTAAGGGAGCGGGATGAACATGGTTTTAAGGGAGCGGGATGAACATGATTTTGAGGGGGCTGAACATGGTTACTATGGGAGATGAACCATGTTCATCCCCATAAAACCGTGTTCATTCTTCTTAAAATCATGTTCATCGTTTTGAAGTATGTTCATCCTTTTTATCCCTCTATGTTCATCCCTTTAAAATTTGTGTTTTGCATCCATATTATTACAATGGGTCATCCAATTCTATGTGCTTTCTGTGTCGAGTTTTATAGAGTCACCCCCAATGCTCATCTGTTCCATCCGCTGTCCGTTCATCCTGACCCAAATTTGCTATTAAAGCAAACTTGCATTATTGGGTGGCTTTATAGGTATTTATTTTGTTTTTGGCCTCTGTAGTGGCTATCATATGTTCTATAGTAGGTCTCTTCGCCCACCTGCACGGTTTTGAGAGAATTTGTATTTCTCAAGCGAACGGCTTTTTTTTTTTAGGAAAAAACGTTAAAAACTAGAGGTGGGACGAATCCGAAATTTTCTCAAATCCGAATCCTAAAAGGTTCTGTAATTTCTTGAATCCTTCATATAAGAATCCTATGTTATTCATTAAGAAGATACAAATAAATGAAATAATAATAAATATTAAATTTTTAATAATAATAAACAGTGTGTGGCTTCAATCAGGTTCGCCACATTGGTGATCCGCATACCACCGAAATTGCAACAATCGCCGGGGGGGTTTTTTTTTTGGTTAGTGAATGCTTCTATTGGACGGCAATGGAGTTAAAACTAATTTTACCAAAGTTTTTAACAGTTTTGTTTTAAAGTTAGGATTCGACAAACGAGAAAAGTGCGAAGATTCGAGTTTTGGAATCTTGACTCTTTTTCAAGATTCGCTGGATTCGAATGGCCCCATCCCTAGTTTTCTTGTTGTTGTGATTTTTAAGTCAGTATTTCGTTTTTTTTTTATTTTATTCAGATTCGTCGATTCGATTTTTTGACAACGATGTTCATCCTCTTCACGAAAATGTCTAATTTCAATTGGTGTCTGCCGTAAACGTTGTCGTCGCAGTATTGAGGGTGGCGTGACAAGTAGTATCACTGCCGGTTCATGTTCAGCATGCCCTCTTTGCCGAGGTAATTGAATTTGGAGAAGAAGAAAACAAAATTTACTCGACAGGCAGCCATTGTGGCATGTGGCTGCTTGCTTGAGTACGTACATCAAGCATATCAAACTCAGAGGCTAACACGGGCCGAATAAAGAAGGCCTAAGTTTATGTGGGCCGCAAAAAAAAAAAAAAACTTCAATTTTTAAAGAAACATAGGTTTATTTCGAAAAGTACAGTACGAAATTGTTATTAAAACTTTTGTTAAGTACTGTTATATTGGCTGGACCGCAAAGATATTCGCTTTGGGCCGCATGCGGGCCGCGAGTTTGACATGCTTGCTGTACATGTGGGTACAACTTTTAGTGTGTTTTGTATTCGGCATGTAGTGATGGGCAATTTCACGAAATTTATCTTGTTGAAATATTTCATGAAGTTTATGAAAAGTTGGGGAAATATATTGAAAAGTTGTACAATTAATTGAAATCCATGAAATAAAACAAAATATAATTGCATCAGTTTGCATTAACTTTATGTACTAATGGTATATATGACTATTTCTCACGTAATGTGACTAATGATTGGAGAATTATTAGTCACATTACGTGAGAAATAGTAAACAAAAATTACCGAAAATTAAACAAAAAACATGTTTTTGTGTTACTCGCTTTTATAAAAAAAAGGTCTAAAAAATAAGAAAAAACAAGATGTAATTTCATCTTGTCTTGTTGGTGTAGTGGTTAAGCCTCGTTTTCACGGCGATAGTTCTATCTTGAGAGTAAAGCCGCTATTACACTAGCAACTTTTGATGCAAGAAAACTTGCAATGTGACATGGAACTTCAATGTTTATAGTGTGATATGACATGCAACTTGAAAAAACTTTCCTTTTAACTTGTGTCAAACTCAGTCTCACCGAGTTGAACAGCTTCAACTTCTGACAGACTTTTCATGTAACTTTCTGACAAACAACCTATTAGGCCCCTTTGCCGGAAATGACATATGTAACATTGAACGAATTCTTGGTTTCATGACTTCCGGTTTATGAACTTCCTGTAAGTTGATCACAATAGGGACACAAACCAAGGGGGCAGACATTGAAGAAAATCATGTTCGATTTTCTCTTAAGATTCACAGCAGAATCGTGTGGTTGGAAAGTCATTTTACTTTTTAGATGCATTTTACTGGATATCCAGAATAGAATTGTAATTTATAAATTCAGTAAAATGCGGATTAAAAGTAAAATGGCATCCAATACCGTATGAGATTCACCCGAATGTCGTGCCCTTGACATAAACGAAGTTTTGAAAACTTGATTGGGAACTAGGTTGCATAGTGTGATATAGAAGTTTATTACAAAGTTCTAGTTGCAAGTCACATCACAGGTTGCATAGCTTGTTGGTAAGTGTAGGTTTTTGTAAGTGTGGTTCTATGGTTAAATAAAACCATACTTGATACAGGTTTTATACGTTTTATCAGGGTGGCTGAATTTTTTAAAAAAAATCAAATGAATCGATTTTTTTTTAATTTAAATCAGATTTTTTCGATTTAAATCAGATTTTTTTGATTTTTTTTTTCATTTATATGAAATAATAAATTTTTTTTATGACGATGTTTGCATAAATGAGTAATAATAATATTGTTAATTGTCAAGTTGTTAGTAAAATAATTGCAAAACAAGAAGAAAAAAATGTTAATAAACATTCAAATTTGAAAATAGTAAGTTTCAAGCACTTTTAATTTAACATTCTAAATGTAAACACGAACTTTGCAGCCTTTTCAGTTCCCAAAGCAAATCAGTACCTCAGAGGTAAACCGTGTTAAGTCACTTTAAAAAAACTATTTTACATCTTCATAAGATGTAAAATTTGTGTTTTTTAAACAGCGTGTCAAGTTCCACTAGCAATAAACAGTGTTAAGTCCACCGTTTTACACATTGGCTGCTAGATGGTGGTATACCATGTTAAGTCCTATTCCTTCAATGAAGAGAAAAACTTTCAAATGACTCCACTGTAAAATTTAGGTTTGGTGACTTAAAACGGTTTACCTCTGAGGTTCTTAAATAGATTACTATTATTATTTCTATCTACAGTATTTGTCTCTTGATTTCCACCAGTCAATTGGGGGATACTTCCTCAAGTATATCTTCCGAAAAAATAATGCATTAATGAAAGGACTACCACCGGACTTTATTTTATAAACATAGAGAAACTGTTTTATTTTTATTGTATAATTTAAATGTTTAAATAAATGTGAATATTTAAAAAAAAGAAACATTTGATTTTTTTAAAAAAAAAACATTTGATTTTTTAAAAAAAAAATCATTTGATTTTTTAAAAAAAAAATCATTTGATTTAAAACACTGCCACTCTGCGTTTTGTACAGTATACTACGTCAAGTATTATACGCCAATGTATAAAACATTACTTTTGTGCCATTTACCCATATCTGCTAGGTGGTTCCTGTGTGAATAATAAAGCGTGCTGCTTGTAGGTTTACATGAGAGAAATCATACAAACAAAAAAATGTGTAAAAGTCTATTTGAAGCAATCTACCAACCTAACCTGCCATTGTTGACGCATGAGAAATATTCGTAATCTATTGTTTGGCCTACTATATTTCTGAAAGTTTTCTTGTTCTGTTTGTAATGTCCGAAGCATCGAAATATCACAAACGGCACAATGTAGTGCAATGAAACTTTTACAGGATATTCTGGTGCCGATTTCTCGGTCAACGAAACTTATTTCAAGTCGCTGTGTCGTTCCCATCACGAATTATGAGCATTTTGATTATTTATTGTAGAAAATGTTTTGGCCTGGCGAAGCCGGGCAGTAAAAAGCTAGTATGTTATAAGCGTGAGAAACTCATTCAAGTGATTCTGTTTGTTTCTGTTTTAATGTTAGACTGGGCAATTTAAAGGATCCCGATACCGCTGAACTTTTTGACAGAGATGATCCTGAGAAGATCTTCGTTGATCTTAGAGAGATTGGCCATGGAAGTTTTGGAGCTGTTTATTACGTAGGTCTTTCCGCTGATCTTCATAGTATTTTGCAAGTTTGCTTTCAAATGTTGCGCTTTCTTATGATATAGTGATGTATTGTGTTTTTAGGCGAGAAATGTCCTCACAAAGGAGATTGTTGCCATCAAAAAGATGTCATATACGGGGAAGCAGTCAACAGAGGTAAGTGAATCAGCTTCACTAGACTGGTTATCTATTTGGTGCTTTTCACATTGCAGGATTTGTAAATGCTGGTAGCAATGTCTGAACTTTATAAATAATAATCATAAAAAAATAACATGTTGAATGTATGTACTTAAATCAGGCCTTCTAGATGCCGATGCTCCAAAAATTCACTTTTATAAACTGCTTGAGTAGTGCGTTTTATTTTAAGATAAATATTTCGAAAACTGTAACAGTTTTCTAATTACAATTACAACCACAATCAGTACTCTGCTAGCAGCCAAATAGGCCTATGGCAGAGGGACATAAAAGTCCACATGCAGCATTAAGCATTGTCAAGTACATATACATGTACATATATAAAAACAAAATGAATATACAAATGTAAATCCCACCAAACAAAATTATCCCCATTCACCACTGCCTCAGGAAGAGAGTTCTATTGTCTTATAACTCTAGGAAAAAAGACCAATAATATGAATCTGTCCTAGCGAAAATCTTCCTAATTTTCTTAAGTGGTCAGCCCTGCCCATGTATAGTGCTTTATGAATATCACTGGACTGCGGTTTAGGACAATCACCACGTGTAATTTTTCCAAACAATTTCAAACTTAACTCAGCCCTGTGATTTGCCAAACTATGCCACACAGATCTCAGTGACACTATGTAAATTTGTGCCGGAGACAAACAAACGTAACTGCCTTATGCTGAACCATTTCAACTGAATGAGTGTGTGTAACATAGTGAGGATTACATACACTGCAGCAGTACTCAAGATGAGGCCGAACCAGTGCTTGATAGGCAATAGTTTTTACTTGTGCTGGGCAGGTGCCCAATGTCCTTTGAGTAAAATGAAGCATTTGTAGGCTTTCCCAGTGACACCATCAATGTGTTTTTTCTAAGAAAGGTCATCTGTCATTGTAACCCCCAAGTACTTAAAACACTTGACACTCAGAAGAATAGTGTCATTCATACTATAATTGAACACAATTGGATTTCTACCCCGAGTTAGCCTCATAACACTACACTTCCCCTCATTCAACTGAAGTTGCCATGTATTACACCATCCCTCAATTGCCTTCAAGTCTAGAGCTAATGTTTCACAGTCTTGGATACCATCAACCTCTTTGGAAATAGTCAACAGTTGCGGCCAACTGTGCTGCTGTGGTCATTAATAAATATCAAGAACAAAAGAGGACCCAGCACACTACCCTGGAGTACACCAGATTTAACAGCCAACCTCTCTGAGTGAGAACCGTTTAAAACTACCGTTTGTTTCCTATCACTTAAAAAAGAAGTTACCCATTTGGTTACCTGTCCCCCCAACCCATATGCTGCAACTTTTGCCAGAAGTTTTTAATGTGAAACAGTGTCAAATGCCTTACAAAAGTCGAGAAACACCATGTCAACCTGTTTACCATTATCTAAACTTTTCTGGAGGTCATCCACTACCAGGATAAGTTGAGTCTCACTAAAGGTAGAATTTCCTATGAGCGTCCATGGCCCCACTCCGAACTTGATTCATTAGTTCTATATCTGAGCAGTTCCTTTGACGTGAACACAACCGGCATCTCTTAATGTATGACTGCGACTATACTGCTCCTAGAGTTGGAGCGATTCAATTACAGCACACTGCATTTTATTTCTGTTTAAACTTACGTCACAAGTTTCCCACCGTTCGAAGGCTTGCGCACAGATAGTTGACATAAGCCTACCTCCTTGTAAAGCCACAAAAGTTAGCCTATGACCCCAGAAAAATGCATTGGCAAATGACCGGTAAAACGATTCCATGGGCTGTAGTTAGGTTTGTTTGATGCAAGAAACATAAAACAAAAGTCTGACATTATTTGGAAAATTATTATACTATTTTCTTCTGCATAAAGACTGAAATGAATGTTTTTCTTGTCAAATTTTATTTAAAAAACACGGCATCTTGCATCGCTCGAAAAAAGCCATAAGAATGTTTTCTTGGCAGCGTTCGGCTATTACGCCGTACAATTGTAGAGTTGAGGGAAGTGAGGTTATGTAGGGTGTTCAGTTTTGCACTTTTATTTTTTATAACTTGCGCACATCGATTCTATTGAAATTCACGAATACATCATGTTTGGTTTTTACTTGGAATGTATTTCAGTTGCTAAATAATGGATTTGATGTTATTTTTAGAAGATGTATCTTGTGAGACTTGAAATTCTTGAATCTTATAAATATTTTCGTGTTTTGCAGAAATGGCAGGACATTCTTAAGGAAATCCGATTTCTACGTCAGTTAAAGCATAGAAACACGATTGATTACAAAGGATGCTACATAAAGGAACACACAGCATGGGTAAGTGTATTGCAATGCAACTTCCAACTTTTATGTTTCGTAATGTAAAACCACTGTTAACCAATAAATTTTCGTCATAGTCACTAGAATATGCTCATATCACGACACTAGTAACTTTTTATGCAATGAAAGTGCGATGCAATTTGCAATGAGACTTGTGATTGCAACTTTTTAATGAACATCCACAACACAAGAAACAAATTAAGTTGTTTTTCATATTGTGAGTTGTTTACTGTAAATCAGGGTCGACCGCTACAAACGGCAAATTGGTTGTATCTGTGCCGGTAGTTAAGGTTTTTAATGTACCATAAGCGGGTGGTGACTTGGTGACATACGGTCGTTTTTTATTTTGAATATCGCACCATGATCATTGATAACGGTAGGCAAATAATAGTTGCAACTAATGGTTGGGTATATGGTGCCACCTATTGGCTTGCATCGGTTTTTTTGACTCGATTGTAGGTGGCACCAAGCCTCTTTTTGTGGATCACTACGTGGGCATTGTTGATAATATTTTCGGAAACTTTGTTCAGTGAAGTTTGATGCAGTTGCAAACGGGCTAAGGAAGGTAAGTATTGTTGACGATAATCATGTTATCTTTTTTTACTAAGGTGAGCGGGTATCCGGTACTAAGGTATCCGGGTGAGTACCTTGAGGAAGCCATAAATTTGGTTATGAAAAGTTATCTCGTTGATGCTTCAAAGAGATTAGTTTCAAAGTAGGAAAGTAGGTGATCCTGTAGAAAATTTCGAGGGGGAACTCTACCCTAGAAGAGTTCCAGAGAAGATGGGTACATGGTTAGCGCAATGGAAAGGGACAGAAAGGGTTGGAAATGTTCCGTCAACCCCAGATGAAATCTTGTATTCGAGGCAATAAGTACTTATGCTGGTCGATCTGCCCAAACAGATAAACAGAGGTTGAAAATTCTCACTTAAATTTCTACTCTTTTTTTATGATAACATGTGATTTAATTAGTTGCTAATTTTAAAACAAAAATGTGTAATTAAAGTCTAAATAAAGGTTGTGTTAGGTTACTTGGTGACATCTCCTTCCCGTGTGTTTACTATCAATATAACACCTGTCACAAAGTTACCCTGCATTGAGGGGTGAGTTTGTGACAAATGTTAATCTAAATAAGTCCGCAGTTGTTACAGTTACGAATATGTAGAAAAAGGACGGGGAAACCAAAATTAATAGTTAGTTTGGAGTTCAATTTAAAAGTCTCAAACTGTCGCAAGGTCACCTCTGCTTACTGTAGGCCTATTGGTGTTGGTATTTCTTAATGCCGATTATGGCGGTAAATTTAGTTGTGCAGCAACTAACTTATTCATCTTTAAATAGTTTTGAAAACCAGGGTTGGAAAAAAACATGTTTTTTTAAGAAAAAATGTTTTTTATTAAAATAATGCTTTTCGTGTTAAATTCGTACGTTTAATTTTTCGAATTGAAATTGGGATACTAGTTGGTGACTTGTCGTGTACAGTGTGTGGTGAATTTATTAGAAGAGCAAATGAAATTAGTGACATAGCTAGGAACGTTCCTAGGGTTTCTGGTCTTATACAGTAACACTAATACTATTATAGGGTGCCTAATTATGCCAAGTTAACAACAGTCAGTGGGATTTGGGACAATGTTATATTTATAATCATACTATAAGTATAAGCCCTTATTTTTATCACAGCCCCACATTTCGGCACCCAGGACAAATGCCACATCTGCCCCCCTCGCTACGCCAGTGAATGAATTTCTGTTCGTCCCTCCCGATTTCTAATTGCCTGTGTTATATCCTCCTATAGATAGTATCTATAGGAGGCTATGCCTGTGTAGTTCTTTATCGGCCATACTTTTTATACATATATAAAAATACACCCTACATAGCTACAAAATGAACTTGTCCAAAACTTCACTTATACTATTCATGTTCATCTACCATAGTCCCGCTAGAGGCGCCACTTCGAAAACGACGTCACGATGATGCAAAACTGTCCAACACAAAATTTCGGGAGTTGCCAGTCCAGTAAAGTAATAGTGTAAGGTTTCACAGTGTAATCTGATCACTTTCTCTAGCTATTCAAAAGTGACCAGCATTTTGGTTGTGGGTGTGGATGGCATTTTTATTCTATAAATCTAATCTAATTTCAGTCTGTACAGAGAAATCACCATGATTGTATGATTTTAGTTCATGAATATTTAACTGGCACATTTCTTTAAAAATTGATTGATTTAAAACAATGTTTTTTTTAAAAAAAAAACATGCTGTTTAAAACATGTTTTAAACAAAATGTTTTAAAACAGCCAACCCTGTTTGAAACTAAAAACACTGTGTTGCACAGTTTATATAAACGGGGCTTAAAGCTTTGTGGCATATATTTGCTTCGTCACATGTGCTGTTTTTCATAATATTAGATTGTATAGACAACGTCAGGATTGTGAGTATATATATATTATGTTTTGGAACAGAATTTTCGTCTGCATCGAACAGCACAACTACCCACGTGGTGTATTATTTAAGTGTTCCAGGAAGTCCATTTATGAAACGATGATACTTTTTTGTGTCTGTTTTTAATTGGACGAGTTATCGATGGTGTATTGTGTCCTGCTGCAATTGCAGTGTGCTGGCAACACACAATGATAATGTGTCCACTGTCTACGGCATAAATGTGAATCGAAATTCAGCAAATTGGGACCAATGACGAAGGTGTACAGTGTGTTATGTGTTAGTTGGATATTGCTTAAAGATGTTATCGTGTAAAGCTTTAGGCTTTGTAAATATTAATGAATTTTTTGTCTCATTTCTTTAAGCTCGTGATGGAATATTGTTTGGGCTCTGCCTCGGATATCATAGAAGGTGAAAAATTTATTTTTTATCACATTTTTGTGGTAAGTTAATTATAGTGAGCCATGTTTGTCGTATTTGTGATTGTGCAGTGCACAAGAAACCGCTGAGAGAAGAAGAGATTGCTGCCATTTGCCAAGATGTCTGCCAAGGTTTAGAATATCTTCATTCCATGGGCAAAATTCATCGGGATGTAAAAGCAGGAAACATACTCTTGACTGAAAATGGAACGGTCAAGTTGGGTATGTAAATATGTTTATGGTTTAAGGCTGTTAAATAAACATATCGTTATTCTTCTTCCATACAGTGTTTTTTTAAATAGCACAGAATTCAATTTTTACAGGGTGGCCGTAATTTATTGTTCCTATAACAAACTTCTATAAAAAAAATAACAAAGACGGCAATTGGAATGACAAACTTAAAAAAGTTTATACCATCGTTTTATACAGGCGGTTGGAGATAGCATGAATGATTTTTTATCAAACCGATTATAAATTCCAGCCCCTCATTAAGAAACTTTAAAAGTGCCACGGACGTCAATGAAGCTATATAAGGATTGGTATTATGGCCGATACAGCTCGCTGACACTGTTAACACAATTACCATTTGCAAAAAAAATCGTTTTTAAAAATATTTATAACGTCTTAATTAAAATATTGGTCACAACTGGTCAAATAATGTGGGAATGCATAGGGGATGGATAGACAGACATTGACATTTAATATACTGCAATACTGTGTTGATTATTTTCTGCGTTTTTTCTGCGTGTGATACATTAGTTTATGTCGTAAGCTTTTCTGAAGGGTACGAAAAAAAAATATAATTGTATTTGCTTGCGCTTAGACTGCCAGTAGTTGGTCTGCTTTGGCTCGATTTCTGCATTGCTTCGAATACAAGCTTAAGGCTATCGGGAAGTGATGGATTGCATCTTGAATTATTTTTCTAAAGTTGGTTTAAGGTCAGTAGTGGTTATTAGAATCGAGATATGGATTGTCTAGGCTCTGAAGGGTTTTCGTGATTTGGTCACCATATATTAGTGCCAGGATGTGTGTCAAAACATGAATGTAAAAGTTGTTCTTTGTTGGCACATTTTTTGATTTATCTAATTTTTAAATGTTATTTAGCTGATTTCGGGTCTGCATCAATCGTATGTCCTGCAAATTCGTTTGTCGGCACACCCTATTGGATGGCTCCCGAAGTTATTTTGGCTATGGACGAGGGTCAGTACGATGGCAAAGTGGACGTGTGGTCGTTGGGCATTACATGCATAGAGCTTGGTCTGTTCTTCATATGTATTTTTTAAATTAATATTACTTCACATTCGTTAATTTTTGTGTTTATTTTTTTTTTTTTTTAATTCGGCCTTTAGCCGAAAGGAAACCTCCATATTTCAACATGAATGCCATGAGTGCCTTGTACCATATTGCACAGAACGACTCTCCCGCTTTAGGTGTCGGAGAATGGTCAGACTATTTCAGGCATTTTGTGGATGCGTGTTTGCAGAAGAGTCCTTCGGATCGGCCGTCATCATCGAGGCTACTCACAGTACGTTGAAACAGTGTCTTAATATAAGACGTTCAAATATTTGTTATCGCACAGTGGTGTGGGCAGTAATTAACAGATTAATTAATTAGCTAAAAATTATCACACACAGTGTGTGATATAGAACGGATATGTCCTTTAAAGTCGAAGCTCGGAGTATACACTCATTAGTCTTAGTAAGGTTGCTGCTCGTTGCAGACCTTTTTTGGTTTCTGTCATTTTTGAAGTTTCCATATCAACAAGAAAATACTTTTATGAAACTGTGGAAGCGCCACGGACGTTTATGGTACAATGTTGGATCAGTGTAAGGACGCTATAGGAACGCCGACATTGCTAAGAGACTTTAGAAGCGCCACAGACGTAAATGGGGCGTTATATGTGCTACTATAACTCAGCTGATACAAATATCGGCCGTTATAGGGGCGCTGACATCATTAACTATTCAACGTTTCAACTATCAACGTTTGTGAAAAATAGTTTCTAAAATTGGCAATTTACAAAAGCGGTGATGGTACATAGCATTAGCACTACTATGGCGATGTCCAAGAGGGGTAGACAAAAGCAAAAAAAAATATCTAGAGTCAACTTACGAAGTTACATCACTAAATTCTTTCGAAAAATCTGTGCAAAGATTGATGACGTCGTTTTTCTATTGAGCCCATAGACCCTTTGTTAAAGAAAAAACGTTAGTTTTTAAAATACACATTCGTGGCAGTATGTTTATTTACACCTTAAATATACGCGGATCGAGTATGGCGATGTCCAAGAGGGGTAGACAAAAGCAAAAAAAAATATCTAGAGTCAACTTACGAAGTTACATCACTAAATTCTTTCGAAAAATCTGTGCAAAGATTGATGACGTCGTTTTTCTATTGAGCCCATAGACCCTTTGTTAAAGAAAAAACGTTAGTTTTTAAAATACACATTCGTGGCAGTATGTTTATTTACACCTTAAATATACGCGGATCGAGTGATATAATGACATAAAATTGGTAAGTGCGGTTATATTTTAAAAACTATTTCAAAATCGCCTATTTCTAACTCTTATGTACTTGGGCGTACATAAGAGTTAGAAATTCGCGATTTTGATATAGTTTTTAAAAATAGAACCGCACTTACAATTTTGTGTCATTATATCACTTGATCAATATATAATTAAGGTGCACATTGCACTTTGAAAGCTTAATATTGGACAACTTTTAAGTATGAAAAATAAACATATTGCCCCGACTGTGTATTTTAACAATTGACTTTTTTCTTTGACATTGGGTCTATTGGCTCATTAGTAAAACGATGCTATCACTATTTGCGCAGATTTTTCGAAGTAGTTTAGGTTTAGTAGAATAGGTTTAAAATAGGTATAAAGACAGAAAGGAAAGTTTTTATTCTTTTTGCTGTATATTCTGTGTAATGTGCAGGGTGAGTCAGAAGTCATGGCCACCCTGAATATCTTCTCAACGAAAAGAGGTACATGAGTGAAATGTTGACGAAGTCAGTTTTTCACTGTGGCCCTGGCTTTTCACTCACTCTGTATATATTGAAGAATAATGAATCTTTTTTTTGTTTAAAACAAATGGATGTTAACAGTTTTTATTTTTAATTTCAGCATCAGTTTATCGTCAGGTGTAAAAACCACACTATCATCTTGGATTTAATCCAGAGGACGAAGGCAGCCGTTAGAGAATTAGATAATCTGAACTACCGTAAGATGAAGAAAATTCTTATGGTTGATTCACACGAGAATGAAGGTATCGCCGGAGATGTAGAAGGAGATTCTACGGTAAAAACTTACTTCTAGTTTTGCCTGTTTTGTATTTTGACAAAATATTGTTATCTTGATCAGGAGGATGACCAAGCTGGCGGTGACAGTAGCAAATCTAATAGCATCACAAGCACACAGAGCATACAAAGCGGTGGCATAAGATCTAGTAGTCAGTGTAGTAGTACTAACAGTCTTCCGCCGAATACGGACGATCTCGTGGCATATCCACCGTCAACACGAGCGCGAGGTGGCATTAGGGTAACTTAATTGTTTTTGGTTTTGTCATAATTATGGGTCCTTGTATAAGAGTGCTACACTTTCTACTCATCATTAGATGAGGTAGTTACATGGCAGTAATAGCTTCGTTTTGCGTCGACAATGAACATTTTCCCCGTTACATTCTAGATATCGGTGCATCGGCGTGGCTGGCGACATGCAGCCTGGGGGAGGGGGCGCAGAAGGTTTCTAGTGCGCATTTTGGGGTACAAATGAGGGTGCAATGTTTTAAGCGCAACCAAGTCATAAGTACGCACTCCCTTGGGCGTGAAATTTTACAGTCAACTTTTACATGAGGTGCTATGAAACACGGGTGCCCTAGTTTGGCCCCGTTGCGCCCTTAAAAACACTGGGGCTGCATCTGGGCACGGGTTGCTGACAACCGATGCCATATATCTTCTCACCTTGGACCGTAATCACGTTTTAATCACTAAATATGCCAACCTACGCCACTTCAGCAGTGTTGGCATTTAGTAATAGTAATGGTCATATTCGTAATGATTGCTTGTGGACTTTCGATAGGAGGTTTCATGTAAAACTTTAATTATTAGAGTATGGTGCGCGCAATGTGGCATAATTAACATTGCCGAATAAAAGAGATTAAAAGTCGAGATAAAAGTCGAAATGTCGGAATTCTGGAAAAAGTCGACATGTCGAAATTTTGGAAAAAGTCTACATGTCGAGATTAAAGTAGACATGTCGACTTTTAAAAAAATAGCAAAAGTCCTCTGCAGGGCTCCATATGTTACAGTATGGTCAAGCCATATGGTTTAGACTTCTCAATCGCGTGTTAATTATAAAAAAAAAACATTAAAATTAATTACTTTTTTTGTTAATTGAGAAATTTAGGTTGTTTACACCGTATCATGACATTATTGTACTTTATGCAGTTTTTGGAAGGATTTTCAGCAATTAAATGAGACTTTATATGCTGAGGATTTGCTAATCGCTAACGCCCTCATTCAGAATTTAAGAAACTTGAAAAGTGCCACGGACATCATTGGGGTGATATATAGGGGCTATAATTGTCATATAGTGGTGCTGACATAGTTAACACTATTAACGTTTGGAAAAAAAAAATAGTTTTTAAAAATGTTTCTGATTACTTAATTAAAATATAAAAGGTAGGCCTATGTCATGATTCTCTATGATCTCTATGAAGATTCACTGGTGCAACTATGTAGTTTTTAAAAGTAAATATTAAATGAAAGTCGATTTATTTTCGAAAATAATAAATTAAACGAATGATTCTGAATTACTCGCTTAATTTATTCAATTATTTTTAAAAATACATCGACGTTATTTCGTTTTTTGCGCCCCCAAACCTCCTGCCCCCCTCCCCGCAGTTGCTGGTCCGTAGCTACGCCCATGTTATCGGCCTGTATATCGCCCCATTGACGTCCGCGGGTGTCTGTATAGACCCTATATACGAGCGCATATTCTTGAAAGGCTCTTAATAGATGAATCGATAGAGAACCCCAGGTGAACAATCAAGCTATCGCTGCTCATTCGCATATGTTCTCTATTTTTAGTAAGACCCACAAATATCCTATTAGACATATCAAAGCTAATTTTTGTTTTATTTTAATAGCATTCTTCGTCCAGCATAGGTAGCATTGACCAGGGAGCTAATAATTTTGCAACAATCAGGACAACTTCAATAGTGTCCAAACAGCAAAAGGAACATGTGCAGGAGAACGCGATGCACGAGCAAATGTCTGGTTACAAACGTATGAGACGGCAACACCAGAAGGCGTTGATTCAGGTACGTTTTCAGCTACTAGTGGTGTAGTAATCAAGTCGCGGCTTTTGTGGCCGAGTGTGTTTTTTCACTGTCTTATTTTTTTCATACGATTTCGTGCAAGAAATAAGTCAAACATTACTGTGATTTTTGCACAGTTTTTTGCAAGAAATTTATATCAAGTAGGTTTTCCATTACCGGTTTTATCGTTACCAGTATTACCGGTCTATTTTGTTACATCGGTATTACCGGTAAATTGACCTTTCAATACCGGTTTTTCTGTAAAAAGTTTTATTTTAAATATTGGTCAATTCTTTTATCCAAATTAATATTTGCATAAAATAATTGACTAATATTTAAGAACCACTGAGTTTGTAATTAAAATTTCACATATTTGTAGAAACAAAGAGTTTTTTTCAAAGACTGAAGCCAAACAAATGGTACTCGTATGCACTTGTAACTGTTTACGAAAGTTATAGTAAGGTCCTAACGTAAATGTTCGTACAGTTAAAACGCTTTCCATGCATTATATACCGTTCGTACTTAAATACTAAATTAACCCAACATCTTTATTTGATACACTTGTGATATATAAAACGATTATTATGTATAAAAATATTAAAAAAACAAAAATTGGAATTTGCATAGAGACAAAATAGACAAAACCCACCTATTTTATTTAACGTGATTATTTTTTGATTATATAATTATTAGTTATGAATTTATATTGATTTTAATTAAAAAAAATTCAATTTTTGAGATTTTTACAGTGCTAAATTAATTTTTTCTTACTGAAATTTACCGGTTTCGGTAATGCTGCGTTGCCAAAAAACCGGTAATGCTGTAAGGTGACCAGTAATGGAAACCCTAATGTCAAGGACGCATTGAAGTGAATCTTGCTTTAAATATTGTTAATGTAGTCGGTGCTTAATGCCATGCCGTTGCAGTATTTTAGTATTTGATAATTTTTTGTTTTTGTTTTGGGAAGTGATTGGTTTACATTGTTTTAATTGCACTTTCAAGTCCGAATGGCACAATTACCCCGGTTAAAAAATATTAATATAGCTAATTTTTGATTTAATTAGGTGAGTGTTGTATGCAGGGTGGCAGTGATTTAAATCACGTTGATTTAAATCATGATTTAAATCAAATGATTTTTTTAAAAAAAAATCAAATGATTTTTTTAAAAAAAAATATTCACATTTATTTCAACATTTAAATTCTACAATAAAAATAAAACAGTTCCAGGCATTTTTCTCTATGTTTAGAGATTAATGCATTATTTTTTTGGAAGATATACTTGAGGAAGTATCCCCAATTGACTGGTGGAAAAATTATTAAAGAGATACATACATATAAATAGTAATAGTAATCTATTTAGGAGCCTCAGAGGTAAACTGTGTTAAGTCACCAAACCTAAATTTTACAGTGGAGTTGTTTGAAAGTTTTTCTCTTCATTGATGGAATAAGACTTAACATGGTATACCACATCTAGCGGCTGATGTCTAAAACCGTCGACTTAACACTGTTTACTGCTGGTAGAACTTGACAAGCTGTTTAAAAAAACAATGTTATTAGTACTCATTTTTGCAAACACCGTCATAAAAAAAATTTAATATTTCACATAAATAAAAAAATAAAAAAAATCTGATTTAAATCAAAAAAATCGATTTATTTGATTTTTTTAAAAAAAATCAAAAAAATCAGCCACCCTGGTTTTATGTTGCTAAATTCAGAAAGTTTTGAATTGAAAGAAGAAAAAAACCGATTCAGCTTTCAGAAACATCAGGGGCTTGTTTCACAAGACTACAAGTTTTGTCAGTAACAATTGTAGATTACAAGTCTTTGTAAATCACAACTTGTTGTTTACAGGTGTTTCATGAAATTTCCCAAAAATTGACTAGCTTAAGAAGGGGATTTGACAAGATTTACACTGCTGTCATTTGTTATTATTGTCATACCCTTAAGAGCCTAGCTACACCTCGATCTTGTTGTTTTAGCAGACGACAACGAGACAAATGAGTGTTACTATATGGTGTTACTAAAATCGCTAGAATTAGTCTCACAATCGCTCAATGAAGATACAGTTAAGCATAAATTGCAAAAAAAAGTATTCTTTTAATGCTTGTTTTACATAAAATTTTGAAAGGGTCCTTCTATTTTTAAACAAGGTTCAAAATCGTACGTTGTTTTAACTCCATGTTAAATTCCGTAGGACAAAAAACCGTCCCACAAAAGTTAGAAGACCTCTCGTTAAAAACAATTTAGAATAACAAAAAAAATACCACGTGCTTTCATGTATTGGCTTCACAATGTTTTCTTTTTATAAATTTTGAAAGGTCCTTCTTTTTTTAAATAACATTTAAAATCTTACGTTTTTTAACTATGTTAAATGCCATAGGACTAAAAAAACGTCATACAAACATTTGAAGAACTCTCGTTAAAACGACTTAGAGCATTAACAAAAGAATTAACACGTGCATTAATCTTTTGGCTTTGTGGTGTTTTCTGTTTTTAAGGTTGACACGTGAAATTATTTTTTTTACTAATTATTATGTGACTTCAAACCTGGAGAAAAAACGTTAAAAAACCATTTTTAAATCAAAAACTATTGCAGCGCGTACATTCGGAGAAATTTTGAATTAAACGCTGTATGTAGGCTCTTAAATTTTTTTAAAATGTTATGAAAGCTGTCTGAAGCATAGGGTTCTTTTCAAGAGTAGCAGCCTGAGTCTACCTTAACTTGACATGCTTTTATTTATTGGTATTACCATTGTATACTAAAACAAATGTGGGTATATTTTTTTTTAGCTCGAAGAAAAGTGCCGACAAGAAATGGAGGAACACAAGCAAAAATTAGATAAGGAATACGAGTGTTTGTTGCAACAGTTTGCGAAAGAGCTGGAAAAGTTGCAAGTTCGACATCAGCAGGAACTGGAACGAAAGGTTTATACTTAGATGTTTTGTTTTTGTAATTTAATGTGAATCATTTTTTTTTAAATTAATATTTGACACTTATCAATGTTTAAAAGTGAAGTGAGCCATCAAAAAGAACAATGTTTATAAATATTATTTAAATGTTAAATATTATTTAATAACAAGATATCAGGAAAATATTTTTCAAGCTATAGATGCTTGCTAGATGCCGCTAATCTTTGGCCGTTGTAGAAATGTGACTAAACAAGACTGTTCGTCCGGATCAGGTATTCTCTTCTCCTATTTCTTGTTTAGGGCGGAACCCGACATAACTTTAGGAGAAGTATTTAGAGGTGGGTTCTTTCTGCGCGGTTCAAGGATGGCGGCTCTTTACTTGTTGGGGATCGTTTCTTCAGCTTCCAAATGCGCGCTGTCTGACGAAAAGAAATAACTTGAAGAAGAGACAAAAGCGTAGTTGAATTAATTTGCCATTTATTCTGACTTTGCACGACTACAATTATAAGGCCGGATTTATGTTTGAAGTTGCAGTGTCCATGGGCCCATTTGTGTAGACCGAATTTTCGCCTCTAGAAGAATGGACCCGAACCTCTTAAAGCGCGGCTTTTTATACACTTGGGCCTGTGGACGCCTATGTGGTGCACCCACTCCCAAGCTTTTCTTTGATCCAGTCCATATGAAGAGAATAAGCGTTTCAAGACCTGCTGTTGAGGCTGAAGCGGAGAAAGCAAATGGATTACTATTTGCAAAACATCGTCATCAATGCGTCTCTTTAATGAATTCCACCAGTCAATAAGGGCTACTTCTTGAGGAGGGGCTACATCCGAAAATTATTTTTCTATTGAGCCCATAGACCCGATGTTAAAGAAGAAACGTTAGTTTTTAAAATACAGTCGTGGCAATATGTTTATTTTTCATATTTACAGTTGTCCAATTTTAAGTTTTCAAAGTACCCTATGCACCATAAATATATGCTGATCGGGTAATATAATGACAAAAAGTTGGTTAGTACGGTTTTATTTTTAAAAACTATTTCAAAATTGTGAATTTTCAACTCTTTTATGTTAAACTTTTTTGAGTACGTTACCGTAAGCAAAAAAAAACATCCATTAAAATGCTCGTAAATGTACCTGAAAATAATTTTTAAAAACCGCAATTAAACCAATACATTGGCGCACATGTTGTTTATTTTTTATTTTTTTTTAAAATTATTTTTACGTATTTGTACGAGCATTTTAATGGATGGTTTTTTTTGCTTATGGTAACGTGCTCAATGGAGTTTAACATAAGTTAGAAATTCGCGATTTTGAAATTGTTTTTAAAAATATAACCGCACTTGCCAATTTTTTGTCATTATATCACTCGATCAGCATATGTTTAAGGTGCACATTGCACTTTGAAAACTTAATATTGGACAACTTTAAATACGAAAAATAAACATATTGCAGTGACTGTGTATTTTCAAAATGAACATTTTTTTTTAACATTGGGTCTATGGTGGGCTCAATAGAAAAACGATGCTAGCGCTCTTTGCGGAGATTTTTCGAAGTTATTTTGCGATTCTTCCAAAAAACAATGCAATAATGAAAAGAACTACCACGGACCTTGTATCTTATAAACATAGACAAAGATGTCTGAGAACTGTTGATTTTTATCTGCAACGAAGGTCATTTAAATTATAATTTAAATGTTTAAATAAATGTGAATTTTTCGAAGAAAACAAAAACATTGACATCATGATGATTTAAATTACTGCCACCCTGCTTTTATTCCACTTGATAGTTAATTGCAACTGTTTACTTTTTTTTGTTTTTAACAGCTTAAACATAACTTGGCTTGTGAAAGAAAGCTGACGAAACAGATCCAACAGCAACAAGAACAGGAAATGAAAAGTTTTACTCAACAACAGAAAAGAGAATATAAGCAGAATTGGGAAAGAGTAAAGAGGGTTTGTTATCCGACCTATATTATTTTTCTTTTGTTCGCTTTCACTGCTTCAGAGATACCTACTCGTTTAATTGTTGATTTCTCTTTAGGAGTTGAGTGAAGAGACGACTACACCGAAAAAGCAAAAAGGTGATACCTTACGGACACACAAAGAAGGCATGCATCAAATGCAAGCGGCTGCAGGTCAGAGGTTGCAACAGGAACACAAAGAATATTTGGAGCTGGAGATAAGGAAATTTCGTAGAAGAAAGCTTCTGCAGTATCATCAATTAGAACAGGACTTGTTGCGAGAGGTAATAAATGATTGTTTAAATTCTTCTTCACGTTATTTGCTACAATTCTGCTACTTAAGGCGCATTCACACTGGGCTGTTTTACAAGCCGCTGGTTGCTGCTGGCTATCAGCAGCAACAGGGTTCACACTTGTCCAGTCACTGATGGTATTATTAGCGCAAGTCGTCCAATCACCGTCTTGCAAAAACACAAAATGTAACAACAACCAACCCAAGCAGTGGAGTTCAACTACCCACTAGTGCCACTATTAGCGACAAAGGGTTACACTAGCTGGTAGCACACTGGTAGCAGCAGGAAGGGAGTCACATGACCAAGCTGGTAGCTGCTAAAGTTTACATGTTCAACTTCACCAGCTGCTGTTAAAATTACTAGCGTGCTGGAGAAAGCAGCTGCTGGTAGCAGTTCAGACTATGCTGCTAGCAGGCTACACCATGCAAACAGCAACCAGCAGCTGGTAAACCAGCCTAGTGTGAATGCGCCATTACTGTTATGCATGTGCTGCAAAAAAAAATGAAGCGACTAAATTGTTTGAAGAGACCTGTGGCAGAGGGGCAGGGGTGGAAGTACATTATGCAAAAACAGTACCCAACAAAGATTTCAGTGTGCTATGATACAGCTAAAACATTTTTGAATTATATAAAAAAAGTGTTTTTTGATGCAGAGCATTTTTTTGGAATTATCAAATAACTTTAGGAACAGATAAGCTGACTGATATAGGGCTATGATAGGTAAGAATTTTTTTGTGCAGAATTTTCTGTAAGCCTTATGCAAGGGTAATAGCTAATAAACGATACAATCATGGGGCGATATTAGGGGCGCTGACATTTTTAAAAGGATCAACGTTTGCGATTTTGTCATTACATCACTCGATCAGCATATGTTTAAGGTGCACCTTGCACTTTAAATATGAAAAATAAACATATTGCCGTGACCGTGTATTTTAAAAATTAACATTGTTCTTAATCGTCGGGACTATGGGCTCAATAGAAAAACGATGCTAGCGTTCTTTGCCGAGTTTTTTCGAAGTTATTTTGTGATGTAGCCTCATAAATAAAAATGTGCAGTATATGAGAAGTATTTGCAATTAAAATATTATATATAACTATTCGATGTATTTTAATATTCGCGATTTGGTTAATATTCGAATTTGAGAAAAGGGTTATTCGCCCATTTCTACGAAAGAAATGTTGAACGCCTTTTAAAAAATCCTATAAAAAGTTTATTTTAAAAGATGTGACATGATAATAAAATACCCTTTGCGCCTACATATAGACCGTAGCTAATTGATGGAAGTGATTTCGGAATTTTTAAACCTTGCTATTAGTGACTTCAGACTATTTTAGAAGTTTCCTCTGGGGAAACGTAAAAATTATCAAATACATCTATTTGATACATGGTCAATTATGGCCTATCTTGGCTTTACAAAGCCAAAATGTATGGTGTTGGTTTTGATTTTTGTTGAATTAATCTTCTTTCAAACTTTCTGCTCCAGCAGATTTTCGCTTCAGTTTCTGGGGATGGATGACAATCTTTGTAGTATGTGGTTGTAATGTTTCATATTATGAGAAGTTGTCAAAAAGGGTGGGGAGGGTTTCCCATGTACAAATTCAAGGGAAAAATCAACAGGATTGAATTGATCGTGTGTCGATTTTCAGGTACAATCTTGGACATACTGTAATTGACCATGCATTCGTACCCTAAGATAAATGTTTCGATTTTAATGGACACTTCTATTATATTGATTTTCTGTGGTTGCATTTTTTCCTAGGAGTTAAATAAGAGACAAGCTCAATTGGAACAGGCACATGCCATGTTACTTCGTCATCATGAATTAACGCAAGAACTGGAGTATCGGCAGCAGAGAACTGTCCACCAGTTACGCGAGGAACAGATCCGTAAACAGCACCAGACCGAACTGACCAACCAGCAGGAGTACACGCAGAGAGCCGAAAGAGAACTGAGGAAGAAACATGCTCTTGAAGTCAAACAGCAACCAAAAAGTCTAAAGGTGCTGTTTGCAAGAAATTTTTTGTTTGTTGTTGTTAAGATTGCATTCGTTTTGCAGCAAAAGGAACTTCAGATTCGCAAGCAATTCCGTGACACGTGCAAGATTCAAACTCGGCAGTACAAGGCCTTGAAGAATCAAATTTTAGCGACTACACCGAAAGACGAGCAAAAGAACGTCATCAAAAAGTTGAAAGAAGAACAGATGAGAAAATTAGCGATTCTCGGCGAACAGTACGAACAGAGTATTGCAGAAATGTTGCAGAAACAGTCGGTACGTGTATTTTGTAGTTTGGGATGTCTGTCGTTATTTAATTTTTGTTTCATTGGAGGATGCTTTCCTCACGAACTAATTAAAATAAAAGCTGTATTCTTGAAAAATAAAGTGTAATAAAAACCAGGGTGGCTGATTTTTTTGATTTTTTTATAAAAAAATCAAATAAATCGATTTTTTTGATTTAATTCAGATTTTTTTTTTCATTTATCTGATATATTAATTTTTTTTTATGATTGTCTGCAAACATGAGTAATAACATTGTTAATTGTCAAGTTGTTAGTAAAATAATTGCAAAATAACAAAAAAATGTTAAGAAACATTCAAATTTGAAAATAATAAGTTTCAAGCACTTTTAATTTCACATTCTGAACATAAACACGAGCTTTGCAGCATTTTCAGTTCCCAGAGCAAATCAGTGTCTCAGAGGTAAAACTGTGTTAAATCACTTTTTTTTTAAAAAAAAGTTAAAAACACATTAATTTAGAAATGCAACTTATTTACATTTTAATTATTTTACAGTAGCTTTTTAAGTACTCTTAACTACATTAATTATAATTGAATAATTGTAAATGCTTCTCACCTATTGCAGAATTTTATTTAAGAGGCTACACCATGAAATTACTTTGAAAAATCTCCACGAAAAGCGCTAGCATATTTTTCTATTGAGCACATAGACCCAGTGTGTAAGAAAAAATGATAATTTTTAAAATACACAGTTGTTTCAATATGTTTATTTTTCATACTTAAAGTTGTCCAATATTAAGTTTTCAAAGTGCACTGTGCACCTTAAAGATACGCGAATTTCTAACTTCTTATGTTAAACGCCATTGAGTACGCGTTCGTAAGCAAGAAAAATCCACTAAAATACTCGTAAAAATAGCTAAATGCAGGGTGGCAGTGATTTAAATCACATTGATTTAAATAAAATGATTTTTTTAGAAAAAATTTACATTTTTTTAAACATTAAAATTATACAATAAAAATAAAACAGTTCCCAGCATTTTTTTCTTGGAATATATACTTGAGGAAATATCCCCAATTGACTGGTGGAAAAATCATTAAAGAGATGCATACATATAAATAGTAATAGTAATCTATTTAAGGGCCTCAGAGGTAAACTGTGTTAAGTCACCAAACCTAAATTTTACAGTGGAGTCGTTTGAAAGTTTTTTTCTTCATTGAAGGAATAGAACTTAACGTTGTATACCACCATCTAGTGGCCGATGTGTAAGTAAAACCGTGGACTTAACACTGTTTATTGCTAGTAGAACTTGACAAGCTGTTTAAAAAACACAAATTTTACATCTTATGAAGATTTAAAATCGTGTTTTTTTTTTAAAAAAATGACTTAACACAGTTTACCTTTGAGGTACAGATTTACTTTGGGAACTGAAAAGGCTGCAAAGCTCGTGTTTACGTTAAGAATGTTAAATTAAAAGTGCTTGAAACTTATTATTTTCAAATTTGAATATTTATTAACATTTTTTTGTTGTTTTGCAATTATTTTACTAACAACTTAACAATTAACAATGTTATTAATACTCATTTTTGCAAACATCGTCATAAAAAAATTTAATATTTCATATAAATGAAAAAAAATGAAAAAAATTTGATTTAAATAAAAAAATCCAATTTAAATAAAAAAATTCGATTTATTTCATTTAAAAAAAATAAAAAAAGATCAGCCATAAAAGTAATTAAAAAAAACAGAAAAAGATCAGCACGTTAGCCAATGTGTTGACTTCACTGTGGTTTATTTATGGTTTTTAAAAACTATTTTTACGTATTTTTATGAGCATTTTAATGGATGTTTTTTGCTTTTTTCATACGAGTTAGAAATTCGCGATTTTAAAATAGTTTTTAAAAAATATAACCGCACTTACTAATTTTTTGTCATTTTATCACTCTGTCAGCATATATTATATTTAAGGTGCACATTGCTCTATGAAAACTTCATATTGGACAACTTTAAATATGAAAAATAAACATATTGCCGCGACTGTGTATTTTAAAAATTAACATTTTTTTCTTAAACATTTGGTCTATGGGCTCAATAGAAAAACGATACTAGCTCTCTTTGTGCAGATTTTTCGAAGTAATTTTGCGATGTAGCCTCCTAAGGCATTACTTACATAGTCGTAACTGTTCCATAACCGCAACTATCGAATAAGCATTCAAGAAAGATAAACCTTTACATAACCCACAACTGCTGAAAGCGACAATCACGTTTATAACCATTTCTAACCTCTTATAAGTTTATGGTTAGCCAGTTGTAGCTTTCTTAACCGCACGGATCTCTGCTTTGCCACAATCAAATGTAAAAATGATCTGGTGGATAGGATGTCCTATAGGCCATTGCATTGTGTTTGTTTTTCGTAGGTTTTAAAAGCTCTAGAAATCTTATTGAATTAAAAAGGGGAAGCACAAAATATACGATAGTATTGTGTTTGCAGCTTGATTAATTTTGCACATTTAGTCTTCTATAGGGGTGTTTTAAAGTTAGAATACCACACGTAAAAAACTTCAGCCATTTGACATTCTTTTTATTTGTTCAATGTATAGATACGTTTAGATGAGTCGCAAGAGATTGAGGCTAGACAACAGAGAGACCAGCTGCAACAGGAACTCGAGCTTCTGATTGCGTTTCAGAGTAAGATTCGCATGCAAGCCGAGGCTCAACGTAGCCGCGAGAAGCGTGAGCTGGAAGAGCGCGTTTCGACAAGGCGTGTCTTGTTGGAGAAAAAGGTACAAGTGTTTTTCGATTTGAATTCTTGTTTTTTTTTTGTTATTTTTAATGTTAATTGTTTGAAAATTAAAAGGGATCGAATTATAGTATAAATCTACTATATTAATTTGCGTAGGTGGGAAAACTGATCTACCTGAAAACATTAGAGAAAAGTCCCGAAAAAAATCGCAAAAGTTATAAAAAAAAAAACCGTAAATAAAAACGCCTCCATACGTTTTCCTTAGAAAAATGAACATCTAATATTAAAGAAAGAAATAAAGAAGCACGGGTTGCAGGGGTGCCCATAGGCGGGTAGTCTGGTGAGCAACTCGCCATTTGCCGTTTTTATTGGGGGGGGAATTGAAATTTTGCATTAATTTTTTTTATAATAATAAGAAAGGGCGAAAATCCAAATTTATTATTTAATTTATATTTTAAAAGAAAGAAGTGTTTTTCAGCCACTGTTATACGTCATAGTATAAGTGCTGGTTTTTACTGCTCGCTACGCTCGTCAGAATTGATAGCAAGAGTATACTATAAAATAATTGCTCGCTCGCTACGCTCGCAAAATAGGGAGAATGTTCATGTATTCCAAAGTTTACAGACTTTGTTTCAAACACGTCTTATGGCCAATTGAAACTCATTCACAACACGATTATGTAAACAAAGTAAAATTTTATCATTTTCAAACTGTTGAAACTTATATTTGAAAGGTTGGGGGGGGGGGGGGTGAATTCTCCACTGGCTTTGGGGGGGGGGACTCTTTGCGTTTAGACGCCATTATGGCGTCTAAACACTGCTTATTAAAGTGCCATTATGGCGTCTAAACACTGCTTATTAAAGTTTTAGGCGTCATTTTTCTTCATGCGTGTAGAAATACTATACTTTCTGTAGTACTTAGGTCTTGCATATACAGGGTGCGCCCATAAGTCACGAAAGGGTTTGTGTCTCATTTTTTAAATGATTCTTTTTGATTTTGTAATCAACATGTGAGAAATTAATCATCGACAAATTCACAACTGAACAACGAACAAAAACTGTAACATTTTACTTTCCAAATCAGAACTTCATTATTCTCACCTAAAGAGCTTGCCGTAGCCACTTCAATGTCGCGTTTGGCATACTGAGGATCCGAGAGCTATTCACCAGCATCAATTGCACCCTCTCGGGTGCACTGTCTGGTGTGTTTTTTTTTTATTTAGAAAGGGTCATCTGGCCTTGCTTTTTTAAAATGACGATGACTGTGCACCGACGGTTACTGTCGAGCGTTTATCGAGCCATGATCGAAAATTGCGTATCCTGCGGTGAAGGACAGGCCCGAGATGTGATTTCCGCAAGGTGGAGCCATGTGAGGGGGATTTACCCCAAATATCCTGAGTGACACTTCTGCAAATGTTTGGTGAACGAATAATTTTGCAGCAAAGGTTTATTGGCTAACATGTTCACATGTTCTCTGATTTTTAAGTTCAATGCTGTGAAGAAAAAAAACCCTTATTTGTGTAGCCAACAGTTGGGGGGGGGGGGGGGGGGAAGAGTGGCCAACTCAAAGTAACACTTTTGGGGGAAAATGAGTTTAAAGTTAAGAGAAGATTCATGGCTTACTTTGCTGAGCTTTTCAAGAAATTAGCGATTTTGAAATAGTCATACTATCACTAGATCAGCATATATTTAAAATGCACATTGCACCATCAAAATTGGGCAACTTTATATATGAAAAATAAACATATTGCCACGACTGTTTATTTTAAAAATTAACATTTTTTCTTTAACATTTTTGTCTATGTGCACAATAGTAAAACGATACTAGCTCTCTTTGTGGAGATTTTTCAAAGTAATTTTGCGATGTAGCCTCTTAATTATGACCCTCGTGTTTTCTTGTAATTTAGCAGATTTTAAACAAAAGCTCAGACCGAGAAAAGTTTTAGTTGTACATTCTTCTAACATAATTTTGGTTTCAGATGGAGGAAGAAACGCAGCAATTTTGGCGTGAACGTTCCGAGCGCATTCGACTTCTCCACGAGCGTGAGTCTCGAGAGATCGAGGCGTTTGACGAGGAGAGTACACGCCTGGGATTCAGTGCAATGTCCATTGCAGAGGCATCTCACGAACAGTATCCGGATGATGACACGAGTTTCACGGGGAGCATGCTCAGCCTTGCACACAGCAACAGTTCAAGTTCGTCCAGCTCTGTTTTTCCTTCTCGTTTTTCTTTAAAGTCTTCAGAGTCTTGCTTTGTTTCGTAGTTAGCCGTTCTAGGTTTTTTTTTTTTTTTGCTAAACAAAAAAATTTGCCGTAAACGAATTACGTTACCTCGTTATTGCGAGGAAAAACATAACTTGTACACTGGCAATCATTCCTTTTAATACTTGTACAAATAATGAACACTCAGATTTGTTCTTATTTTATTTGGTTGCAAATAGTTTCCCCCACACATAACCCGTTTTATTTTATTTTTATGTATCGTTTGTCGTTATTTTTTTTACGTCTGTTGTTTTTTTATGTCGATTTTGTGTCTTCGTTTGTTGCAGCAAGTATACAATGCATTTCAGCTCTCATATGGAGTGTTAACAAGATAGTGCTCTTCTTTTTAAAGAGACCATTACCTCCAGAAATTTATTGTCAAAACATTGTCAAGAATTATTCAATGATTACCAAAATGATTTTTAAATTTAAATTAGGTCATTAATATAATTTAAAAAATTAAAAATCAGTTAACTTCATATAAATGGACTTTATCAGATAGGTGCGCCACCAAACAACAGACATTGGCAACAAACACCCCCCCCCCCCAAAAAAAATATACTCCTCTACTCAAATTCTGATGTGTTGTCACCAGCTCACATTACTTTCATTTCAAACTACTATGGATTTAATTTTTGAATTATTCCCCACATGGAAGGTTGTATTGAGTTGAATATGAATAGGGAATACATGTATTTGATTAAGAAATTCTAGAAGTGCGAGTTGACAACCTTTGTTACAATTACAATTAGTACTCTGCTAGCAGCCGAATAGGCCTATGGCAGTGGGACATTAAAAGTCCACATGCAGCATTAAGCATTGTCAAGCACACATATAAAAGTATAATTGTCAATCTCACAAAACAAAGTTATCTCCATTCACCACTTCTTCAGGAAAAGAGTTCCATTGTCGTATAACTGGGGGGGTGGGGGAAGACTTTTGTTTTTGAAAATTTAAAATGGCGTCGTTTGGTGACGGGGGGGGGGGGTGGGAAGTCGCTTCATTTTTTAACTTTTTATGATTTTATTGACTTACTTAAAATTTTAAAAATCATTTTTTGTAATCGTTGGGTACGTCTTGACAATATTTTGAAAGGAAATTTCTTTATGTAATGGTCTTTTTAAGCTGTAGTATTTTAAGCTGTGGTTACGCACATTGAAGAACGTAAGCGAGAGATCCAGATATGTTACAGTGCGCAGTTGCGTGAAAAGCTAGGATTACGGTGGCTTAATTTGAATACGTTGAATTCTCTCCATAATGCGGGTTTGTTGTTGAAATTTAGGCTTTTCAAGCAGACTTATTTCAGGCGAATCATTACGTAGAAATTCAAAGCGTTTTTAGAAATTAGAATACTAGGTAATATTGTTAAGTTTAATTTTCATGAAATGTTGAATCAGGGTGGCGTGGTTTTAACTACTTGGTTTTTTTAAAAAAATAAACCTTTGGTTTTAACCTAAAACTTTAAAAGTTTTACCTCTACTTTAACCTAAAAATTGCATGTATTGAATCTATTGGTTTTCAATAGAGGTGGGACGAATCCGAATCCAAAAAGGTTCTCGAATCTCTCATATAAGAATCCTATATTATTCATTAAGGAGATAACAAATAAATGAAATAATATTAAATATTAAATTATTAATAATAAACAAACAGTGTGGCACTCAAAGTCGCCACGAGGTGATAGTAATGATCCGTATTGCAACAATCGCCAGGTTTTTTTTTGTTAGTGGACGCTTTTATTGTAGTTAAAACTAATTTTACCAAGGTTTTTATCAGTTTTTTATCAGGTTAGGACTGGAAAGATTCGAAAGACAAAAAAAGCGTGAAGATTCCGGTTTTCGAAGAATCGTAAATTTTCTCGAATCCGAATATTAAAAGGTTCTCGAATCTCTGGAATCCTTCATATAACAATCCTATATTAAGAAGATACAAATAAATGAAGTAATATTAAATATTTAAATTTTTAATAAATAAAAAAAAAACAAGTGTGGTACTCAGGGTCGCCACAAGGTGATAGTGGTGATCCCAGTTGCAACAATCGCCGGCGTTTTTTTTTTGTTAGTGAACGCTTTTATTAGACTTCAATGGAGTTTAAACTAATTTTACCAAAAAAAATTTAAGTTTTTTTTTTAAGGCTAATATTCGAAAGAGGAAAAAAGCGCGAAGATTCGAGTTATAGAATCTAGAATATTTGTCAATATTCGCGGGATTCAAGGATTCGAATGAACCATCCCTACATAAAACCATTCAATAATTTAAAAAACAATTTATTATATTATTGAAAAATATAAAAATGGCTCATGTTTCGGTTAAATTCATAATCATCGTCAGAGCCTAGATTAAACAAGGGATTCAAGGAACCCTATAGACCTCCATTGCTTTAATATATGCTTTCATATATCAAATAACCAACTTTTTTTCATTGTGCGCATGTGTACGCACATGTACACACTTGTGCGCATGTGTACGCACATGTACACACTTGTGCGCATGTGTACGCACATGTACACACTTGTGCGCATGTGTACGCACATGTACACACTTGTGCGCATGTGTACGCACATGTACACACTTGTGCGCGTGTGTACGCGTGTGTACGCACATGTACACACTTGTGCGCATGTGTATGCACATGTACACACTTGTGCGCATGTGTATGCACATGTACACACATGTACACACGTGTGCGCATGTGTACGCACATGTACACACGTGTGCGCATGTGTACGCACATGTACACACGTGTGCGCATGTGTACGCACATGTACACACGTGTACACACGTGTGCGCATGTGTACGCACATGTACACACGTGTGCGCATGTGTATATAGATAATCACACATGTATCTACTCATGTACATGACATAGTTACATGTGATGCGCATGCGTCATTCATTTGTAATAATATGGGTTTAAAATGAAAATACGTCACATGTATTCTAATATACAAAATTAATAACAGAACATAGAAAGGAACACCCCTCCTAAATAATAGAAAAGTCCCCCCTTTCGAATGCTACAACTGGAAAGAGGAAGAATCGAGATTTTTTTTAAAAAAAATTACGTTTTTAAAAAATCGAAATTTTATATATCGAATAGCTCTAAAATTCCAATTTTTTTACAGTTTCATCGTCAGAATGTTTACATCATTTTAGGTCTGATGACATTTTATTGTAGGTGGCCCCGTTTTCGAGTTGTTCGACCCACTAAAAATTATGACCAAAAACTCAAAATTTGTTTTTAAAAAATTCATAAAAAATAACCCCTGGGTAAAATTTTCTAATTTTTTGTCAGGAGCTTCATATTGACCCACGGAATCAAATAAAAAATACTGCATGTCTTTATCTCATTCCATTCTTGAGTTGTTCGAGGAACTAAATCGGTTCCGGACACACACACACACATACATACACACACACAGACATCCTTTTTTTCCCCTTTTCTTGCATGATCCTATATACCTCCATATTGCTCTTTAGAGCAATGGAGGTATATAGGATCATGCAAGAAAAGGGGAAAAAAAGGATGTCTGTGTGTGTGTGTGTATGTATGTGTGTGTGTGTGTCCGGAACCGATTTAGTTCCTCGAACAACTCAAGAACGGAATGAGATAAAGACATGCAGTATTTTTTATTTGATTCCGTGGGTCAATATGAAGCTCCTGACAAAAAATTAGAAAATTTTACCCAGGGGTTATTTTTTTATGATTTTTTTAGAAACAAATTTTGAGTTTTTGGTCATAATTTTTAGTGGGTCGAACAACTCGAAAACGGGGCCACCTACAATAAAATGTCATCAGACCTAAAATGATGTAAACATTCTGACGATGAAACTGGAAAAAAATTGGAATTTTAGAGCGATTCGATATATAAAATTTCGATTTTTCAAAATCGTAATTTTTTAAAAAAAAAATCTCGATTCTTCCTCTTTCCAGTTGTAGCATTCGAAAGGGGGGACTTTTCTATTATTTAGGAGGGGTGTTCCTTTCTATGTTCTGTTATTATTTTTGTATATTAGAATACATGTGACGTATTTTCATTTTAAACCCGTATTATTACAAATGAATGACGCATGCGCATCACATGTAACTATGTCATGTACATGAGTACATACATGTGTGATTATCTATATACATATGCGCACACGTGTGTACATGTGCGTACACATGCGCACACGTGTGTACATGTGCATACACATGCGCACACGTGTGTACATGTGCGTACACATGCGCACACGTGTGTACATGTGCGTACACATGCGCACACGTGTGTACATGTGCGTACACATGCGCACACGTGTGTACATGTGCGTACACATGCGCACAAGTGTGTACATGTGCGTACACATGCGCACAATGAAAAAAAGTTGGTTATTTGATATATGAAAGCATATATTAAAGCAATGGAGGTCTATAGGGTACCTTGAATCCCTTGTTTTTCCCCTTTTCTTGCATGATCCTATATACCTCCATTGCTCTTTAGAGCAATGGAGGTCAAAAAATCATTATCTTGTTACAAACATGGGTTTAATAATAACAATTTTAAAAATATTATAAGTGCAGTCCTGGTAGTTAGACTTATTCAGTGACTCCCAGTGAGCTTGAAATCAATTGAAGATTAGTATATCTGGGCACAGTGATAGACTTTTGGTGACAGAGAAAGCACCTTCCAGTTCTAGGTAAAATGCTTATACAGTTTAGGCCATAGATTGTTCAGAAGGTTCTACATTATTACAGATGGTTCTATAATGAATGTTCTAGAAAATTCCAAATTGATCAGGAAAAGGTTCTAGAATGTTTCAGAATTGCATAAGATTGACTCATAGGTGCTGCATCACACTTTTCAATACTAAAGTCTCGTTTTCACGGCGATAGTTCTATCGTGAGAGTACCTGTCATGAAAGTTGCGATAGTTCACTCTCACGATAGCAACTCTCAACACGTCTTGAAGTAACGAGATAGTTGTCTGTCATGACAGTGTGACGTCTACTTCATAGATATCACTGAGTCAACAACAGTGTTGCCTCTCTTCCTCCTTCCAGAAGCCATACATATTTCCCTACAAGCTGTCACATAATAACTATTACTATCGCGACAGTACTATCAAGTATCTAGTCAAACGAGATAGTGTGATAGTGCTATCGCGACAGTGGGCGATAGTGACTATCATGTGGTTTTCACGATGATAGTTCTCGTGAAAACGAGGATTTATTGTCTAAAATTCACAATTCAATTGAAATAAGTTTATAATTGAAACCAATTAAAAATTAGTGCACTTTATGTTTAACATTATGATATATTGCGATTTTTCAGATCTTGATAGCGATCCCTAAATATTGTTTTAAAATTAGAATAATTTTACCAAAAAAATTTTTTTCAGGATGTTGTGTGGCCCCAACTGTTTTCCAAAACTTAATAATAAGGACTCATCCATGGGGGGGGGGGCATTAATTTAAATTAAATTTGCATATTGAATGGTTTTATGATTCTTAAAAAACATTAAAAAAATTAGAAATTTGCTACATCAATATGGAATTCCACATTGTGGTTCTGCGAAAATGTAGGTTGTTCATGCAAACTTTTTGTTTCAGGAGAGAAACAGTAGAAAATGATTGGATATCTTTTAAGAAATTAAAATTGTTGGTGATATTGCTGAAAGTTTTTATCACCGATATCTTTCAAAATAAAAATGTTTATGATAGTTTGAAAAAGGCGAAAATAATTTTTGTGAATTGTTGATTTAAAAACATCCAAAATACGGATCATTTTCAAATTAGCATGTTTATTTTTTTTAAGAGCCTTAGATATAGCGTTTAATTCAAAAATTTTCCGAATGTAGGTGCTGCGATCGTTGTTGATTTAAAAATGGTTTTTTACCGTTTTTTCTTCAGTTTTTTGAAGTCACATAATAATTAATAGAAAAATAATTTCACGTGCTAACTTTATAAAAAGGAAACATCGTGAAGCCGATAGATTAATGCACGTACTAATTTTTTTTTATTGTTCTAAGTCATTTTGAATGAGAATTCTTCAAATATTTGTGGGATGGTTGTTGGCCCTATGATATTTAACATGGAGTTAAAAAACGTAAAATTTTAAATGTTATTTAAAAATAGAAGGCCCTTTCAAAATTTAGAAAAAGGAAGCATCCTGAAGACAATAAACACATTTAAGTACGTGCTAATTGTTTTATTGCTCTAAATCATTTTTAATGAGTGTTCTTCTGTCTTTTGTGGGACGGTGTTTTTGGCCTATGGGACTTAACATGGAGTTAATAATCGTACGATTTTAAACGTTATTAAAAAGTAGAAGGACCTGTTCAAAATTTATAAAAAGGAAACATCGTGAAGCCAATACATGAAAGCACGTGCTAACTTTTTTGTTATTGTTCTCGATCGTTTTTAACGAGAATTCTTCAAATGTTTGTAGGACTGTGTTTGATCCAATGGGATTTAACATGGAGTAAAAAAACGAACGATTTTTAAGGTTGTTTAAAAATTGAAGGACCTTTTCAAAATTTATATAAAGCGAGCACAATACTTTTTATTGCATTTTGCGCTTTACTGTATTTTAATTGAGCCATTGTGAGACGATTTCTTGCAAGTTTAGTAACACCATATAGTAACACTTATTTGTCTCCTTGTCGTCTGCTCAAAACAACAAGATGGCGGTGTATCTAGGCTCTTAAGAGTTAAGATATCGCCATGAAAAGACCCTTCTTATATCATAATTTGCTAAGGGCTGACTCTCTATCCCTCCCTCACTCTGTACACGAATGTTCTCGGAAACTACACACTCTAGAATCGTGAAAATTAACCAGTATACAGATCTTTAGATGGGCTTCTTCATAGGCTACATTGGATTTTCTAATTTTCTTCCGTTTACCTCATTTTTTTAAAAATCATGATTCATGAAATTTCACCAAAACCATCATCATCATTTCCTGTACCTTATCCCGCAAGAAATTTCACCAAAACCCCTGAACATTAAAAGTTGGCAGCCAGGAAAGCAGGCTTTATTGCATCACGTTTTTCTAAAAAAAGAAATTAACCCACGTGGGTTATGGTAAAGGTCACCTTTGATCTCACAATTTACATTGGTAGCAAAATTGGTTGTCTTTGGCAGAGAAGTGAGAGGTGCTTGGTTCAAGTCCTGGCTGGGGTTTTTGTACATTCATTTTTTCAATGCAAGGCAGGCTTATACTAGGATCAAGACAAGTATTTACCCAGAATGTATATCTGGAAATGTTTTCAATCTGAGATGTTATACAGTGTGTTTCATGTATAATAGACACGCCCCAGAAATTGTTTATAACTCGGCTACACTCAATAGATTTTCCTGATAAAGAGAGCATCCTATATTATAAACGGTCTGCTAGGCAGAAATGTTTTTCTTAAAAAGGTAAAAATGTAGAAAATTAAAAACTGGAAAATGGCCTTTTCGTAATTATAAACAAACTAATGAACTTTTCACTTTTATTAATTATTGTGACAAAATCACATACTGAACACAACAGTAACATTAAAATTAATAAAGTATAAGACTGTCCTAATGTTTTATAACTTAAAACACTGATTTCTACATACTTTAAACAGTATTTATAAGCAAATTTACAAAAATTCTGCCCAGAAGCAGCTAAAATGGCACTTTTCAGCTCTACTGATGTAGTATAATCATGGCAATCTGCTTAATTATTATGTACAATGACGTCCTAAAAGTTTTCTTAGGATTTAAGTCCGGGGGACACGCCAGCCATTCGAGAGTGATATTTTGGTTTATTAACCATTCATTCCTTATGTTACTGTAGTAAACTGGTGCATTTTCTTGCTCTAATGCTAAGCTAACACTTAATTCGGTTAGTAAAACACTCTCATAACGTTGTCTGATAATAAACATTTTTTTGGTTGAAATGAAGGAAAAGCTACTTAATACAAAGGACACTAAACACTTCTCTTGTTAGGCTCCCACCACCAAACTTTCTGAGAGGGGAAAATTCAATCTTGATGATCTTGAAGTTTTTTTTTTTTCTTCTTTTTTCTTCATATTGGAAGGATGTGAGGAAAAACTGCAATGTTTTTCTAATCAAAATTTTGGCAGTGGGTGAGCCTAATGATATGGGAAACATTTAGTGTCTTTGGAATGAGTAGCATAGTTTTTAAAATGTATAGCTTAGGATTCATTTCAACCAAAACAAATATCAACGTTTATCAGACAATGTTGGGAGGATATGCACTGCCTTAAAAAAAACATCGGTTCCCTAGCATTTGTTTAGTATTCCAGCAAGAAAATGCACCTGTTCACTCCAGTAACCTAACGAAGAAATGGTTACGCAACTAAAATATCACCACTTTCGAACGGCCGAAATTTTTCCTCAACTTAAATCCTATAGAGAACATTTGTGATGAATGATGATTAAGCATATTGCCATGATTATAATACATTAGTAGAGCTGAAAAGGCCACTTTAGCTACTTTGGGCAGAATTTCTGTAAATTTGCAGTATTTAGAAAAGAATGTTTGATGTTACTGTTGTGTTCAGTATTTTATTTTGTCAAGTTTAATAAAAGTGAAAAGTTTATTTGTGCATCTCAAATTATGAAAAGGTCATTTTCCAGTTTTTAATTCTTTTTAATTTTTACCTTTTTAAAAAATTTGTTTTCTGCCTAGCAGAAAGTTTATAATATAAGATGCTCTCTTTATGTTGAAAATTGCAGGCGAATCAATCAAGTGTAACTTGAGTTATAATCTATGTCTGGGGTGAAACGTATCCACACCCGTCGAAGACGGGCTTTCTTTCTAGTTTAAACATAATTGTCTTATTATTGTAGTTTTGTAAACAATTTGAATTTTATCATAATGTTGTTCCTAAACTCTCCAGCCTAGTTAAGAAATTCCTACTTTGTCTACTCTGATAGACTTTCGAGCCATCAAACACGTGGTGGTAAAAAGTGTTTTGTCAGAAGCAACAAGTTTAAGATGGACAAACGTCACTCATACACAAAATATTTTTTTTTTGTAAAATCTTGTAATTTTTAATTTTATCGTTTTACTTGTTGTCATTAAAACAATTTTGAAACTAATATTATTAATGCATGCTTGTTTATAAAGGAGAGGCCCTTATAAACAACAATTCAGATCAGCTCATTACACCTCTGCTCGAGACTGTTGTGGCAGGGTGTTTGGACGTTAAAATTCAGGTTGTTTCAAAAAGCGTTCTGTATGGCAGCGGTTGCCAGCCTTTCGGACCTCACGGACCACTAAATTCAAAACTTTAAATCTTGCGGACCGCTAATATGAATTTTTATTTGAAAAAAGATAAATACGTTTGTCAAATAATGATCAGAGAACTTCCATTTTATTAATATAAAATCTTTAAAGGTTGTTTAATTGTAACAAAATTATTAAAGTTAGTTTTAATTATTACAAAAGAATTGAAGCTTAGGGGGGAGAAGCGTGTGGTGGGGGGAAACTGAACGAAATGTAGCTCTCACGTGCCGTTTTTTACGAGAACTGTACTAGACTAGTACATTTCGTGAATTGAGTGCAATATGAAGGCGAAACTTGTCATTCAGAATAGAAGAATTTATTAATATTTTTTTTTGTTTTATTAATAAAACAAAAAAAAATGCAAATATTGTCCAGATTTTTCTGCGGACCACCAAAAATTTCTCGCGGACCACTGGTTGGCGAGAAAAAAAAAGCTCCTACGAAAATTGCGCACAGAAATAAAAACCTCCACTGTCATAAATGCACACAAGAAAAATGTGCACGCGGAAAATTGCTCACCAAAAAAATGCCCACATGGAAAATTGCTCACACCCGAAAAATGCCCACATGGAAAATTCCCCGCATGCAAAATTGCACACGGAAAAATGCCCATACCGGAAAATACGCACGTGAATGAAAAAGGAGCATTAAATTAAGCTTGTTGCAGGGGGTGGTCTAGGGGCGCGTACTGTCTCCCAAATTGTAAAAAAAAAAAGTGTAGGTCATTAGACTCATTACCAAGGTGTATTGATTTAAGTCAAGTTGTTTTAAATTGCGATTTAAATCTTTGATTTTTTTTACATTAAAATTAACTTGATTTAAATCGTTGATTAAAATCAAATGATTTTTCTGAAAAAGAAATTGCTGATTTAAATTACTTTTTAAAAAAAATTTAATGCATTTTATGATTATTTGGATTTTATTGGTATTAAAACAATTTAGTGAAATACTTCTAAATGAAATGTTATCAGTATTGACAGTCTGAAAGTATTTTTTCATTGGTGATTTATTGATGCAAACTTATTCAACCAACAGTCAACTTTCACAGTCATACATTAAAATGAGGGGAAGTGGTTTATATTTTAATTCAAAATATTTGATTTTCTCACTGAAAATTGATCAAGAATAAAAATAAAGATCATGGCTCTTGATGTCTCACTCATAAACAGAGGGCGGAATTCTATAAAAAAACATATTCCAAATACATTCAGCTATCATGCCCAAATTTAATATCCATCCATTTCAGAACGTTAGGAATTGAATAAACCACATTTATAAATACATATTTTACATATTTTGGAAAATATTTAAATACACATATTTTTGTAAATATTTCTTGAAATTTAAACATATAAATATTTTTCTTCAAATTTCAAATATTTATACCAATCACAATCAGTATTAATCACTGAATTGGAAAGAAATGAACAAAATTATAATTTTTCAAGTATCTAAATGTTATTTCATGAATCATTAGTTACTTTATATAAGGTTAGTAGAGAACCCCTTTTTAGAAACAAAGAAGACAAAGAAAGTTATTTTATGTCTGTTTTCCAGTTGTTAATGAAATTTATCAAAATCATTTACTATTTGAAAGAAAATTTGTTTTTTACAGTAACTTGTGAAGCAGGGGTGTTCAACCCCCCTACCCCCCCCCCCCCCCCAAGCCAGTGGAGAATTCATATCCCCCAAGACTAAATGCTGAAAGCGTTTTTTTAAATCTTTTCAAATATAATTTTCATCAGATTTGAAATGATGGAATTTCACATTGTTTGCATAATCGTGTTGTGAATGAGTTTCAATTGGCCATAAGATTTATTTGAAACGAAGTCTGTAAACTTTCAAATACATGAACATTCTCCCTTTTTTGCGAGCGTAGCAAGTGATTTTATAGTATACTCTTGCTATCAATTCCGGCGAGCGTAGCGAGCCGTAAAAAACCAGCACTTATACTATGACATATAACAATGGCTGAAACACACTACTTTCTTTTAAAATATAAATTAAATAATAAATTTGGATTTTTGCCTATTCTGATTATTATAAAAATATTTTAACACAATTTCAATCACCCCCAAAAAAAGGCAAATGGCGAGTTGCTCACCAGACTACCCTGTGGGCACCCCTGTAATGTGAAGTGGTCTCTCATTATCAATTATCTAACATCTAAATTTTATGATAATTCTGATGATAAAACATTTTTACTTTCTAAAAAAATTAAAATAAATGAATTAAAAGTATTAAACAGACTATTTGCTTATTAAAGAATATTTAGGAATTTAAAAATATTTTAATACATATTTTGCTCATTTTGAGTACATATATATGTACATATTTTCCAATAATAAAAACATTTTATTCCGCCCTCTGCTCATAAATTATAATGTAAACGAACACTTTCACGTCTCATTTTTTACTTTAGGGCTTTTTGGAAATTTAAATTAAATTATAGCTATTTCACATTTAGTACTTAAATAGGTAATAAGTGAAACACTAAATACTTGGCCCTGCGTTGCTAGCTAGTAACTGTATTCACTGGGAATCTGTAATTATTTTGTCAGTGTTGCTGTTGCAACTAAGTCTGTGCAGAGAGGTAATTATTACTCAAGAGTTTCAAACAATTGTTTTAAATTTAAAATGTCTGGCAGAAAAAAACACCCAATATGGGTTTATTTTGAGGAGCTTCCAATTATAAGAAACTAGCAGAGAAACCCGGCATTTGTGAATATGAATTACGCATACATTACAACTTTTATTTTTATGCATCTGGGATATAGACTTTTGCCCTAAATCCACTTGCCCTAAAGGAACATTTCCCTAAAACCATTTGCCCTAAATCCACTTGCCCTAAAGGAACACTTTTCTAAAACTATTTGCCATAAATCCACTTGCCCTAAATCCATTTGCCCTAAATCCACTTGCCCTGAAGAAACATTTGCCCTAAAACGATTTGCCCTAAAGGAACATTTGCCCTAAATCCATTTGCCCTCAATCCACTTGTCCTAAAGGAACGTTTGCCCTAAATTCACTTGCCCTAAAGGAACATTTGCCCTAAAAACGTTTGCCCTAAATCAGAAATGGATGTTTACGTTTTGTTCGATCAAAACTAAATTTGTGTCAAGTGTTCGATATTTTTTATGCACCAATTTAACTTTCTTTTATTTTTTTATCATAGATGGTGCGGTTGGGAGCATGAGCCACTATCCGTGAGTATTATTCAATTTTATTATGTTTCTATTTAGCTTTTATTAATAATGAAAACGCAAGAGCCTGGACACTTCAGTGTGCACGTACTGCGCATGATGCCATAGATGCAACATTAAGTGAAATCTGTCGTTTTTAAAAACAATGGATTGTATTAACAAAGTTGAGTATAACTTACGAGTAGTTACTCAACAAAAAAAAAAGATGAGTAAATTCTCAAGAAATTACTCAGTTTTCGTAAAAGAATAAAGTTGTCGTAGTCGTAAGTAAACGGAGTATGGTGCATGTGTCATTTTATTGCCAAGTACGCAGACATACGGTTTCACCTGGAGGCCATACTGGCCTCCAGCAGAAATGTTGTCCAGTACTCTGCCTACTACCAACTACACGGATTTAATGGCTGACCTGCCTCCAGGTAATTCCACCTGGATGGGGACACTGGCCACATCTGACCTCTCGCCCATTTAACCCCATGGTGAGAGGTCTGCTGGCACCAATATGGCGTCTGCCTGGCTGACTACTACAAGCAGCCTGGCAGACATTAAAATAAGTCAATACTATAATTTAAAAAAAAAATAAAAATCAGTTGACTTGATATTATAAATACACTTTATCAGATGTTTGCGCCACCAAACAACAGACATTGGCTATAAAAAAAATCCCAAAGTCTATTCCTCTACACAAATTTTGATGTTGTCACCTCACTTTACTTTGAACTCCCTATTCAAATATATGTATTCTCTATTCCTATCAAAGTACTACTATGGCTTTGATTTTTGAATTATCCCCAACTGTCACGTGGTTCTCGAGTTGATTGGAAGGTTGTATTGAGTTTAATATGAGATGGGAATACATGTATTTGGTTAAGGAATTATGGAAATGTGAGGTGACAACCTTTGCCACTAAATTGAGGGGTAGACTTTCATTTCTTGAAATTTAAAATGGCGTTGTTTGGTGACTCATGAAAATACAGGCGAGTATTAAGCGCAGTAAAATACGGTCGTTTGCCCGCCCTTTTATGAAGAATGACAACTTCTAATTGATTGATATTTGGTGTGACGCTCATAAAAGGGCGGAACAACCGACCGTATTTTACTGCGCTTACTTGCCTGCCATTCAAAGTCACTTCATTTTTAAGTTTTTTTTTTGTGATTTTATTGACTATTTTTAATTTTAAAAATGGTTTTGACAATATTTCGAATAGAAATTTCTGGAGGTAATAAATATGGTCTCTTTAAGAACGGGTTGAAATACAACAAAATGTATTCAGATAAAATATCTACACCTTTTAACGATGAACAAGATGTTATTTTTACGTTTCCGATTCTAAGGATGTGTTACAGGCTCATTTCCATTACAACGTTTGCTACTGCTACTACTTCATTACTGCAAAATACTGAACTATGGTTATGTCCCTGCAGTTCACATTATCACATCTACATTACAGATAGATAGCCAATGAAAGTTTTTCTTCTGTTAGCCAATCATATGGAGTATTATATAACTAGTGGGGTAACCCGTCATAAATGACGGGAGCAAAATTCACAGGCAATTGTGCGCATGCGCGTCGTTTTTTTCCTTTTTTTACTTCTTTCATTTCAATTTCAGTCACCCTCTCACACTTTTCTCTCTCTCTCCCCCTTCTACACTTTCCAAACTTTTCCCCTCACCCTCTCCCACATTTCTCTCTCTCTCTTTCTCTCTCTCTCTCCTCCCCCCCCTTCTACACTTTCCAAAGGGTTCAACATATAGTTGACCTTGAGAAAAAAAACGGTTCATTTATTCAAATTTATATAAATTCCGACGTGCTTCAATGGTTTTTGTTACTCCACACACACACACACAGACCTGGGATATTATATATATAATAATTTTAGTTTCCACGATAGACCCCATGTTGCTTTTTGGGGTAAACGAGAAAACTCAGAACAAAAACGTGAAAATTCGAGTGTTTTCTATTGTCTCGTTTATTACTTCTCTACTGAAATGACCAACCAACGTGGATTACAAAAGGATATCTTAACTTTTTCTCTTAAAAGGCATCAGTAATGCAGTTATATTACAGCAAAGTAGCTGTAAAATAGCAGTAATAAACATGTGGGAATGAGCCTTAAGCGGCAGTCACACTAGGCTGGTTTACAAGCCGCTGGTTGCTGCTGGCTATTAGCAGCAACAGCAAGCAGCAGCTGCTTTGGGTTCACACTTGTCCAGTCACTGCTGGTATTAGCAGTGCAAGTCATCCAATCACCGTCTTGCAAAAACACAAACTCTAACAACAACCAACCCAAGCAGTGGAGTTTCAACTACCACTAGTGCCACTACTAGCAACAAAAAGTTCACACTAGATGGCAGCAGCAGAAAGGGAGTCACATGACCAGCTGGTAGCTGCTAAAGTTGGACATGTCCAACTTCACCAGCCGCTGTTAAAATCACTAGCATGCTGGGAAAAGCAGCTGCTGGTAGCAGTTCAGACTATGCTGCTAGAGCGCTACAACCAGCCAGCAGCAACCAGCGGCTGGGAAACCAGCCTAGTGTGACTGCGCCTTTAAGGTTATCCATTTTTTTTTGTTTCTCAATCAGAATTACGTTCAAAATTATCATCTCCAAGGAAATGCTGAGTTATCCACTACTTGTTCGCGCATGTGTCTCTGCGAACTTTCAGTGTCGGCCTTTGGGGGTAGCGAGGTCGTGCACCGCATGAGGGTGCCGAGCATGTTGGGGCGTCATAGGCGCCCCTCTTAAAGTTTCTAAATATTATGTTTATTGGGTGGAAACATTTTCGCCTTGTGACACAGAACAACTCGCCCTTTTTGTCCAGATCTACAATGTCACAAAACAGACTTTCCAGTTTAGGAACTTTATCATTGAAAATGAAATCGCCAAAAAATCTCGATTTTTCGCCAATAAAAAGGCTAGAATGGCCAACTTTTAATCTTCAGATAGTAATTAAACTTTGTTTAAAATTGTCTTTGTGCCCCTGGGCGCCAGGGAGGCTAAGGCCGGCACTGCGAACTTTGTACGACTTTTTAACACGATCAACAGGCATAGATTCAGCCATTTTACTAAAAAAGGATCGTTTTCAACAAATCGCTCATTAAATACAACAACGCCATAATTCGAAAAAAAAAAGGAATTTTGAGTTATTTATACCGGCAACAACTTCAAATAATAATTTGAAAAAATTATCTTCATAAAACGATTTTGTTTTCTAACAAGAACACCATATTTCAAAATCAATTTATGTAGCAATAATGACAAACGTCTAAGTGAAAGTTGTTTAATTGCTTTGGTAGACTTTTACCATATCTGTGAAATAAATATAAGTAGGTTTTTCATTACCAGTTTTATCGTTACTGGTAAACCGGTATTACCGGTCTATTTTGTTACATCGGTATTACCGGTAAATTGAAATTTCAATACCGTTTTTTTTTTCGGTTAACAAGTTTTATATTAATTTGGATAAAGAATCAACCAATATTTAAGAACCACCGAGTAAGGTCCTGACGTAAATGTTCGTACAGTTAAAATGCTTTCCGTACATTATTAAACCGTACGTACTTAGGTACTAAATTAACCCAACGTCTTCATTTGTTACGCTTGTGATATATAAAACAACTAGTTGGGTAACTCATCATAAATGACAGGAACACAATTCTAGTTTAATTTTGTTACTAAAATTATTTAACTATTTTATTCAAATACTTCATTATAAATGACATTTAGTGTGAATGTTCGATTGTCATGAAGTAATTTGCCTTGACCACTTCCATTTTGTATAATCACCGTAATATTGTTTGGGTTCTTGGATCGGGAGAGCGCAACATAAAAGTTGTCCATGAGAAAAATGACGGGAGCAAAATTCACAGGCAATTGTGCCCAGCATTAGAATTTCTTTTCCTCCGCCCTTTTATGACATCAGACCAAGTAACAAACGAATTAGAAAGTGAAAAGGGCGAAGCATGTGACATCAAACCAATTAACACACGAATTAGAAATTGATGACGTTCATAAAAGGGTGGAGCAAAAGAAATTCTAATGCTGGGCACAATTGCCCGTGATAAATTTAAGTTTAATTTTGATATTATCCCCTCCCATTTTTTATATTTGAAAGAGAAAATGAGCTTTTCATTTTCTCCGGTGTGCTCATGCACGTAGTTTGTTCCTTTTTTTTCTCCTTTCATTTCGATTTCAGTTTCACCCTCCCCCTTTTTTTCCCTCCACGTTTCTCTCCCTCTCCCCTCTCCCTCTCCTCTCCCCTCTCAACATAATGTTGACTTTGAGAAAAAAAGCGGTTCATTTAAATTTATATAAATTCCGATGTGCTTCAATGGTTGTACAGCGTTACTTCAGAGACAGATAGATAGATAGATACCCACACAGACCTGGCATAATATATATATAATTATGCCAGGTCTGTGCATCTGTCTCTGAACGGGTTACCTGACGGGTTACCCCATTAGTTATATAATAATATAATTATAGTTATGAATTTATATTTATTTTCATTTTTTTTTTAATATCGGAAATTTTTTTTCAATTTTTGAGTTTTTTTTTACAGCACTTATTAAATTTTTAGCTTTATTACCGAAATTTACTGGTATTACCAGTTTCGGTAATGCTGCATTACCGAAAAACCGGTAATGCTTTAAGGTGACCGGTAATGGAAACCCTAAATTTAAGTACTTCATGATTGGTATTTCTACTATTGAATACTCTACCTAAATATACCAATGTGGTTGCTGTAAAGTATGTGGTAGTCGAATGTCGGTAATTCCAAACTTTGATGTCCGTTTTTTTTATTAGTAATGAGGTTTTTTGAGTTGTGACGTTGATGTACAGTATTTAATGAGCGAAATGTAAGTCAACTTACAGAGAACTTACTCCATTTTTATTCATAAGAAAACGAAGCATCTGCTCCCATTTTGAGAAAATCCGCATAACATGAGACAGTTTTGTCAGTTTGAGTAAATACTCACTCGTTTTATTCGTACCAAGTCGAGCACTTGCTCGAAAAAAAAACTTGACGAAAGAGAAAGTACTCAGTTTTATTTACACCACCCATTGTTTCGATTTTAATAACGATGACATTCTTCACACTGCGTATCGAACAATTGTTATCTTGAAACTTTTGAAAGGAAACTTTCTTCATTGTAATTTGGCCAATTTAGGCCTACTTCACATGGACGACTTTGTGGGGCCACAAAAAAGAGGTCGTCTTTAAGAGACCACCACTGATTACATTGGAGGTGTTCACATGAGCCATCGCCACGGGGCGACTGATTAGGCGCCAAGTTGACCAAACGCCAAATTGAAACATTCGCCAAATTTTTGTCGTATATTCAGTGTGTTACAAAAAATATCGTGGTTTTTGTCCGATCCTGTTTGCATAATATAGAAGCAATGCCAAGATCACTTTCTGTTGCACACTTTCATTGTTCAAATTCAGTGAGTGCATTTCTGCACGCGCGCATATTCGTGAGGACCTTGCATTGTTTTTGTGAATTCTAATTAACATTGTTGTTATTTTTATTTCATTTTTTTTTTAGTACAACACCGCTTTGATTTTGAATGTGGATGCAACAGCTTTTCAGCAACTGGAATTACTACGTTCCGTCGACCAAATGTTTGTAATAACTATATATACGAGAGCAACCGAAATGAACTGTTATTGTTGGTTTGGTCGATGATGGCTCTGTATATCGTGAACGATAAATGGTTTGCGTTAGTTGTTCTTATCAGTTGAGAGTAAGGTTTGTACGAAGTAACGGCTAGCGAGACAAATACTTTGAAAACACATAATTTCTAATAAGAAAGAAAAAAGAAAATGCATAAAAAACATAATTTGTGTTAAGACATTTTAAAAAAAAAAAAAACAGTTTTTAGAAAGACAAGAAAAAAGAATGGCAATCAAACAAAAAATTATTTTAAATTTTGCCAACGTTTTTTTCCCCTGAAGTTATTCCTAACCCGTTATTCATATCCAATCCGCGAATCTTCCTTTTTTTTAAGTCAGGTTTTTTTTTTCATTTCAGAAAGATGTCTTAATTATACCCCTTTGACGCCCAGTTAATACATTTTTTTAATTATTAAATTTTATCAACTGGATTAAGATTTGAATTGTTCATTGTTGGTAATAGTTGCTTTAATTGTAAAACTGATTTTTAAGCACATTTGAAGTATTTCTTTGTATGTCAGCATTGTTATTTTAATTTTTTTTTTTCCAGTTTCGATTCACGAGGCCATCTCTTAAGAGACTTCAGAAGCGATACGGACGTCAATGGGACGGTGTGTGGGCTACTATAAATATAAATATCGGCCGTTATAGGGGCGCTGACATCGTTAACACTATTACTATTTGCGAAAAATAGTTTTTAAAAGTGTCTAATATCAATCAGTTACACCAGCAATCAGCTCGAGAGCCATGTGGCAGGAGGTGGTGAACATTTCCCAATCACAAATAGTTGTCACTGAGACGAAGCATAGACAGCATCGTCAAATTGAACTCGTCCTAAAACAGAACTATGTGCTGGAAGAGTATTCCATAGTCTAAATACATTTGGAAACAAAGGCCACAAATATGCATCAGTTGATGTCATTAATAAGAAAACGAAATTAACTTACTTTGAATCTGTTGTAATCCGATGAAACACACAAAAGGGGTAAATGCCCGACTCAGTACCTCCTACAACTGCACTTCTCTGGCAGATCTATTTTTCCGTTGGGTCGCCCGCGGAAAAAAAAATAACGATCCAATGGAAAAAAAGTTTGCAAGTCGTGTACATGGTTTGGGTATTTTCGCCTCTTGTGTCTTACAGGAATTTCAACAAGTTATGAAGGTAGGTTAATTTGATTTTCTTATTCATGACATAACCTTTTATATTTTATGAATTGTTAGAAATATTTTTTTAAAACATTTTTTCGCAGACAATAATTGTTTTAACGATGTCCGCGCCCCTATAACGGCCTGTAGTTATATCGACCCATAGTTATAGCAGCCCATATATCGCCCCATTGACGTCTGTGACGCTTCTAAAGTTTCTTAATGGAACCCGAGTCATCTCCGATACGAGACATTTATTATATATGTACAGAACTGATAAATTAATATAGAAGTGCCCCTCAGAAAGGTTTACCTCATGTTTTGTGTGTTAAAATAGGTACATTTTTTAAAATTTGAAAGAACTATTTCGACTACAATGTCACCCTCTTTTTTTACACCTTTCTATCTTGCAGTAACGAGAGACCGCATTTGTAACCGTCCTCCGTGAACTTTCCACAAATAGCATTTTTTCGTTTAACCAAACTTATACACGAGGGGACATAAGAAAGTTCACGGTTTGTGTGAACAAAGGAACTTTGATTTTTTTTTTGTATCTCAATATAGAGAGGCGCTTAAAAGGTTACATCACGAAATTACTTCGAAAAAACTCCGCAAATAGTGCTAGCATCGTTTTTCTATTGAGCCCATAGACCCAATGGTACAGACAAAATGTTAATTTTTAAAATACAAAGTCGTGGCAATATGTTTGTTTTTCATATTTAAAGTTGTCCAATATTAATAGAAACAATTTCCTTAATATTGGCTTGTAAATATAAGAAAACACATAAATGATGTCAAAGCCAAGAAAAACTTGAGTATTCAAAACGAATACTACAGTAATATTTAAACTTCGAATAGAGGCTACAAATATAAACTATCAAACGAAAGAAACCTATCACAACACCAAAGAAGAGGCTACGACGTATACTAGTTTCATCACCGCCAAGTGGATCTTCAATTCGCTTAAAACTACACAAAAAAATTTCTATATACGAGGGATATAATGACAAAACATTGGTAAGTGCCCTTCTATTTTAAAAAAAAGCTGTCAAAATCATAAATTTCTAACTCTTGTGTTAAACTCAGTTGAGTATGTGCTCGTAAGCAAAAAAAAATCCATTAAAATGCTCGTAAAAATACCTAAAAAAGAATTTTTTAAAAAAAGTAAAGCCAACACATTGGCGCACGTGCTGACTTTTTTCTGGTTTTTTAAAAATTATTTTTACGAGCATTATTTGGGCGTACTTGATGGTGTTTAACATAAGAGTTAGAAATTCGTGATTTTGATATAGTTTTTAAAAATATAACCACACTTACCAATTTTTTGTCATTCTATCACTCGATCAGCATCATATTTAAGGTGCACATTGCACTTTGAAAACATAATATTGGACAACTTTAAATATAAAAAAATAAACATATTGCCGCCATGACTGTGTATTTCAAAAATTGGGGCGACTGAATAAGCGCCAAATTGAACAAACGCCAAACTAAATAAGCGCCAAATTGAACAAACGCCAAACTGAATAACCGCCAAATTTTTGGCTTTTATTCAGTTTGGCGTTTCTTCCATTTGGCGCTTATTCAGTTTGGCGTTTGTTCCATTTGGCGGTTATTCAGGTTTTTTGTAAATTCTGATGGTCCAAATATTGTGAGCTTTTATAGACGTCAGACTGTGCAGATTTACAAACAGAACATGCTAACCTAACCTAACCAAACCTAACCTAACCTATCCTAACAATGTGTTTATCACATTTTGGCGGTTATTCAGTTTGGCGCTTGTTCAGTTTGGCGTTTGTTCCATTTGGCGCTTATTCAGTTTGGCGTTTGTTTCATTTGGCGTTTATTCCGTTTGGCGTTTGTTCAGATTGGCGTTTGTTCAATTTGGCGCTTGTTCAATTTGGCGCTTATTCAATTTGGCGACTTTGAAATAGTTTTTAAAAATAGAACTGCACTTACCAGTTTTTTTGTCATTCTATCATTCGATCAGCATATATTTAAGGTGCACATTGCACTTTGAAAACTTAATATTGGACAGCTTTAAATATGAAAAATAAACATATTGCAACGACTTTGTATTTTAAAAATTAACATTTTTTCTTTAACATTTGGTTAAAAATTAACATTTTTTCTTTAACATAGGGTTTATGGGCTGAATAGAAAAACGATGCTAGCGTTCTTTGTGGAGATTTTTCTAAGTAATTTTGTGATGTAACCTCTTAACAGTCCCCAAGTTAACAGATGATGAACGGATTATTAAAGTGGCGAGGTTGTGGTTTCCAAAGGCACCAAGAGGACTTTTATCAACAAAGAATGCAAGTTTTTGTTATTATGTGGCAGAAAGCTGTAAAAATGGTGACATGTGTGTAAAATAAAAATACTCTGTGCAAATCATGGATCTGGCAATTCTTATACCAAATTTCACCTTTTTCTATTAACGTTTAGTTTAAAAAAATGTGTGGCAAAGCTCGTCAGTGACCCCTCATATACATAAATTTATATTTTTCCTGCCATCCTTTTGTTCGGCACAATGAATTGCCGAAGGAGATCTGTATACTAGTATGGTTAAGTTTTTATCGTGACAAACTTTTGAATATCCCACTTTTTTGTTCAGGTTAATTTTTTTTATAGCATTTGAATTTTTGGAAATATAGAAGTTTTATTATTTGTCGACACATCGCACCTTGGCTAGAGGAGAGGTGAGGCACAACTAAATAACACTTTGGGGGGGAGGGGGAATGAGTTTAAAGTTAAGAAATTATTTCGAAAAATCTCCACGAACAGCACTAGCATCGTTTTTCTGTTGAGCCTATAAACCCAATGTTAAAGAAAAAAAATGTTAATTTTTAAAATAGACAGTCGCGGCAATATGTTCGTTTTTCATGTTTAAAGTTGTCCACTATTAAGTTTTCAATGTGCAATGTGCATATCAAATATATGCCAATCTAGTGATGGAATAATAAAAAATTGGTAAGTGCGGCTATATTTATAAAAACTATTTCAAATTCGCGAATTTTTATCTTTTGTTAAACTCCATTGAGTACATGCTCGTTAGCACAAAAAATCATCCATTAAAATGCTCGTAAAAATACCTAAAAATAATTTTAAAAACCACAATTAAACCACAGTGAAGCCAACACATTGGCACATGGCATGATTTTTTCTGGGTTTTTAAAATTTATTTTTACGTATTTTTACAAGCATTTTAATTGATGTTTTTTTTTTCTTACGAGCACGTACTCAATGAAGTTTAACATAAAAGTTAGAAATTCGCGACTTTGAAATAGTTTTTTAAAATTAGAACCGCACTTAACAATTTTTTGTCATTGTATAACTCGATCAGCATATATTTAGGGTGCACATTGCACCTTGAAAACTTTATATTGGACAACTTTAAATATGAAAAATAAACATTACAGCAACTGTGTATTTTAAAAACGTATTTTTCGAAGTAAGTTTGCGATGGTGTAGCCTTTTAAGAGAATATTCATAGCTTACTTTGCTGAGCTTTTCAAGTGTAAAAACCGTTTTAACTATTCACAATATTGGTATATTTGGCTTCCCTACAATAGATTGAGATAGAAAAAAAAATGCAACTTTAAACTCATTGTGCCACTCTTCTAGCCGAGGTGCGACATCTGCGAGTCGTTCATTACCTCATATACAAATTGATCATTCGTGGAAAATGCACTTTTGTTTCATTATGAAGGTACCGATTCACGATGGGAACTGAACTGCAAGAGATTTGAGAACTCTTGAATATTCAAATAAAAATTACTTTAAGAAAAAGTGAAGCGTTTAGAGTCTAGATACAGTGTTTTAATTCAAAATTTCTCCGAATGTACAGTAGGTGCTGTGATCCTTTTTGTTATAAAAATGTTTTTTGAATGTTTTTTGTCCAGTTAAGACGGCACTTCAAAATGAATAGAAAAATAATCGCACGTGCTAAGCGTATAAAAAGCAATCAGCATGAAGCCAATGCACGTGCTATTTTTTATTATTGCTCTAAATCGATTTTAACGATGTTCTTCAAACTTTTGTTGGGTAGTTTTGTGGATCTATGGGATTTAACATGGAGTTAAAAAAACGTATGATTTTAAACGTTATTTAAAAATAGAAGGACCTTTTCAAAATGAATATATAAACGATCAGCGTGAAGCAAATAAATACATGAAAGCAAGTGCTAATTTTTTTATTGCTCTAAGTCATTTTTAACAAGACTTCTTCACAGCGTTTGTATGACGGGTTTTTGAGCCTACTGGATTTAACATGGAGTTAAAAAGTACGATTTAAAAATAGATAGACCTTTTAAAAAAATTATATTAAGCAATCATCGCGAAGCTAAATCATGAAAACCTATGCTAATATTTTATTTGGGGGGAGGGTTTTTGGGTCTTTACGATTTAACATGGAATTCAAAAAATGTACGATTTTAAACATTATTTAAAAATAGAAGGACCTTTTTAACATAAGATATTTTTTTTATCTCGTCCGGAAGAGATACTAAATCGTCCAAATGAGATAATAAGTCGTCCGGACGAGGTAGTCAGGATGAAAGGATGAACAGATGAATATTGTGGGGTAACTCTAAAACCTGAAACAAAAGGCATATCGAATTGGTTGAACACTGTACTAACATTGGTGCGGAACAACATGACCATATTTTAAATTAAATCATGTGATTTTTTTTACATTCTGGTAGGCTGTGTCCCCCAGGCCCCCTGCAACAAGCTGGATTTAACGTAACACCACCTAATCACCGATATAAAAAAATGTGGTGTTCGATCCTCCAATTCTATATGCATTCTGTTTCGGGTTTTAGAGGTACCTACAATTTTTAACCTTTCATCGAGGCCTGACTCGTTCGGACGACTTAGTATCTCGTGCGGACAAGAAAAAAATCTTACATCCTCAACAGGACTCCATACTTATAGTGATTGAGCGACCATTCTAGTTTCTAAAATACATTCCAGTGTATTTTAGTTTTGTACTTGAAAAACAGAATAATCTTGAGTTCGAGGATCGTTTGCAGTTTAAAACCTATCTCGAAGACAGATTTGCTGCAGAGATTTTTTAAAGTTTCGTAATATAAGCTAGATGATGTTTGATTATAAACATGGCAACCATGTTTACATAAATTAATGTTGATATGTAAATAATATTACATGTAGATGTCAATATTTTGTTAATACCTTCATTTCTTTTCAATTGACATTTTTTTTTAGTAAGTTAAAAGCGGTATAGTGTTAAAAAAAGTGCTACAACCTCATTTTTGGCAATTTATAAGGAACACACTTCATTTCGTACACACTGGTTTCGAAACGGGTGTGTGACATTTGCCCTAAAGACACTTTTGCTACGGACACTTGCCCTAAAGCCATTTGCCATAAAGGGACATTTGACCTAATACCATTTGCCCTAAAGGGACATTTTCCCTAAAACCACTTGGCCTTAAAGGACATTTGCCCTAATCAGTATGTTATTTTGCGTTTTTTGCATGCCTGTGGCATGCAGAACCTATTTAACATACTGAACCGAAAGGAGAGAACAAAAATGTGGTTATAGGGCAAATGGTTTTAGGGCAAATGTCCCTTTATGGCAAATGTCCCTTTAGGGCAAATGTCCCTTTAGGGCAAGTGTCTTTATTGCAAATGGTTTTAGGGCAAGTGGATTTTGGGCAAATGTCCCTTTAGGGCAAGTGGATTTAGGGCAAATGTCTGTTTAGGGCAAGTGGATTTAGGGCAAATGTCTATATCGCAGTTCTTGCACTCGTAATGCTTTTGTTGAAAGTGATACAATTCCTAATACAGTAGAATATCTATTATCGGAACTAATATCGGACATGCCAAGTTCCGATAATCAAAAGTTCATACAATCGAACTCTCATTAGGAACTCTCAGTGGAGAAAAGTCTTAGAAAAAAAAACGATTTCAAATTAATATTTCCATAAGAAAAAGTAAAAAAAAAATTGGTTCAGATAATCAATGGTTCTGATAACCGATGTTCAGATAATCAATGGTTCTGATAACCGATGTTCCAATAATCGGCACTCTACTGTAACGCCTAAATTATACATAATGGGTTGCAGTGGTGTAGTAGTAAAAAAAAAGTTTGGTGGAGCTATTGAAAATTTGAAATTAGTATATCGATATCTGATGATATGAAAAAGTTGATAGGATTTAACATAATAACATTAATTATGAAATTATAAAATTTACCAGTAGTAATCACCTACAAAATATGTTCCTGAATTGTCTATTTTCCTTAGTTAAAAACTTAATGGAATTACAATTATTGCATAGTGCATGATTGTGGAATGTATTCTGCTTTTGAGAAAAATGAATTTTGTACATCAAAGTAAGCCATCAAAGTAAGCCATGAATCTTCTCTTAACTTTGAACTCATTTTCCTAAAGATGTGATTTTTTTTAGTTGTGTCACTCTTCCAGCTGAGGTGCGATGTGGTCTTTCAAGCTTTACAGTATTTTCTAACCTTTAGGGTAGGTTTATACTCCAAACTTTGCTAAGATTTGCAAGCTTTGAAGTTCTGTAAAATTAGCTCCCCAAAGCTTAGCTTGTTCACACATACATGTGGTCTTGCAAAGTTTGCCCTATTTTATGACCTTTATATCCTATAAAACAGATACACAAAACAATAGAACCCTTCCCCTTCTGGAAGAAAAAAGGTGTGACTTATTCACCCCTTTTGTCTATCCGTTTCCTGATTGGTGCTTTGAGTTGCTAAGCTTTGAAAAGTTGAACAATTTCAAAGCTAGCTTCATGCTCTGACGAAGGCAAAAACCTGAAGCTCTAAGGGTAGGTTTATACTCCAAACTTTGCTAAGATTTGCAAGCTTTGAAGTTCTGTAAAATTAGCTCCCCAAAGCTTAGCTTGTTCACACATACATGTGGCCTTGCAAAGTTTACCCTATTTTATGACCTTTATATCCTATAAAACAGATACACAAAACAATAGAACCCTTCCCCTTCTGGAAGAAAAAAGGTGTGACTTATTCACCCCTTTTGTCTATCCGTTTCCTGATTGGTGCTTTGAGTTGCTAAGCTTTGAAAAGTTGAACAATTTCAAAGCTAGCTTCATGCTCTGGCGAAGGCAAAAACCTGAAGCTCTGACGTCATTTTTGAAGCTTCGCAGGCTGCTTTGCCGCTTAGCAAGGGAGTATAAACCAACCCTAATGTCATTTTTGAAGCTTTGCAGGCTGCTTTGCCGCTTAGCAAGGGAGTATAAACCAACCCTTATACCCTATAAAACGCATATACAAAAGAATAGAACCCTTCCCCTTCTGGAAGAAAAAAGGTGTGACTTGTTTACCCCATTTGTATATCCATTTCGTGATTGGTTCTTTGAGTTGCTAAGCTTTGAAAAGTTGAACAATTTCAAAGCTAGTTTCGTACTCTGGTGAAGGCAAAAACCTGAAGTTTTGACGTTATTTTTGAAGCTTTGCAGTATGCTTTGCCGCTTAACTATGGAGTATAAACCAAGCCTTAAGAAAGCAGCGTGTATACCCACTAGAAATTTTTAGACTACACCACAACAACACTGAAGCCATATGCTGGGTACTGTCTCGTATTATTGAAACTTTCGAGTCAAATCTTATTCGACCACACACTCAGTCCAGAATCTTTTTCTGTCAAAATCATTCTGTCATAATTTTATCTGACATGGCCAGAGTCATCATCCTGGCTTCATTTAGCATGTGTGTCTTACTGTTACTTTCTGAGGTTAGATTCGATGTCTGTTCTTCCATAGATTCGAACAGAATCTACTGAAGCACGAGGTCAATTTCACTTCGGACTCTGTTGATTGGGTGGTCAATCTTCCCAAAATAGTAATTTAACCTTCCAAAAGAGATTTCTGGAAAGTTGACTGAAACTTTTTGTTACTTTTATTTTCAAGTTCTATGAGGGTGGCTCCTGCATGATTGAAGTTTATGAAAGATGATTGTATTAATTTAACAAAACTTCTTTGTTAACTGTTATCTGTTTTCAACAATTGGGTAGAACCACGGACATGTCTACCGTGCTCTTTTTAAGATGATTAGACATGACCACGAAATGATGACACACAGCTTATATACAGAGCTGGGCAAAATACATTTAAATTAGTATCTTGAATACAAAATACATATTACAACTAAAACATGTGTATTTCCATTACAAAACACAAGATATTTTAATAACATGTATTTGGAATACAAAATACAATTGTATCTTACAAGATACATTTCAAAATACAAAATACAGCTTTTCAAAAGTTGCTGTTTGCCTTTAATAAAACAAGTTTTTCGAACAAATTATCTGAAATTGAATGTCTCTTTGAACTATTAACCTTGCCAGCAAACAGAAAAAAGCCTTTCACAAGGCACCACTAGATACTTTTTTATCAATGGATAACTAGTTATTCAACTACTGACTTTTTTATGCTTATCTTCACTTATTAGTCACTAGAAGTTGGCTAGACAGGCTTAATGACTAACAAGTGTGATGTGTGCTATTCTGCTATATTACTAATGACTAATTACTAGTTACTAATCAGTCTAGTTTAAGTATCTTATACTTAACTCTTACAGAATGTGTGAAAATTTCACACTTTCAGTAATTTTTACAGGTAACAGATTGTTTAGTATATAATAGTATTTCACATTGAAATACTAATACTAAGCAATCTGTTATCTGGAGATATGTAATCCCCAATACATGTATTCCGATACTGCCCAGCTCTGATGAGTGTTAAGTTTTAGTTTAAGAACCACAGATTGCAAAGTTTTTTTTTTTGTCAGACAAATTTGATATTAAATGTAGAAGAAGAAAAAAATTGTTAGTGATAATTAGGGCTCGGATTTTGATGCAATATCAACAGGAATATTTCTCAATATGTGGCCCAAGTGCCAATTGTAAGTAAAGTGACAATCTCGTTTAGATAACAAAAAATTGTTCCTTCTAATTAAAAAAAAAACAATGGTTAGAGGCTAGAACTCTAATCGACAACTGATAGTAACCAGACATCTAGCCTCTCTAACCAATTTTTTTTTATTAGAAAAAACATAATTGCAGTTGCTCTAATGATGATTTCTTCACAATTGGCACTTGGGCCACAAATTGAGAAACATTCCGGTTGATATTGCATCAAAATCCGAGCCCTAGTGATAATGTTCAACTGCTACCTAGGAGTATTCGCTAGTAGATTTTGTGTATTTGCAAATTCCATTGGTTTTAATGCTTTTTTTTTTTTTTTTTGGAACCCAAGACTTGACTATTGCCAAGGACCAAAATGCGTATGACATTCATAAATTCACTATACATGTTTAGTCTTAGTGAACAGTTTTTTTTAAACAATTATTTTTTAATGAATGACAAAAAAAGAGTATTTCAAAAGTGCTATAAAAATTCTTTTACACCAAAGTGTGTTTTCATATGTATAGGTATGATAACCATAGTTTCAAAACTGTGTACATATTAGTAGAAGCAAGAAAAGTAGATATACAAAGTGTTTTAGTAAAATATGTGGTGGTCATTGAAAGGTGGCTGGTTTCAACTAGCTTTGTTTTATCTGACTTTATCTGAACTTGTTTTTCTTTGCGATTTTTTTTTATTATAATGAAGGAGTTCATAAGTTTCTCAATGTAAATTCCTTTGTGTTTTCTGTTAATAATGTACTTCGTCTAAGAGAAAAACCATCAACTTGAGTAGTTATTGCAAGGAGAGTGGAAAGAAGAGATTTATGTTTGTTTTGAACTAAAAATCAGTTTCATATAATCTGAATTTTGTGAATGTGGCACATCAATTGCCATTTGATATTTGCATTGTAGGCCCTATGTACAGGAAGCAGTTTATAGTTTGCTGTACAAAAAAAAAAAGATTCCCTTTTATCCTCAATATCCACTTAATAAAAGGATTCTACCATTCATCTGTAAAAAGTGTTGAACAATATGAGTTGAGTTTGTGGGCTGCATATTGCTTTAAGAGGCTACGTCGCAAAATTACTTCGAAAAATCTCCGCAAAGAATTGCTAGCATCGTTTTTCTATTGAGCCCATAGACCCAATGTTAAAGAAAAAAATGTTAATATTTAAAAAACACAGTCGCGGCGGCAATATATTTATTTTTCATATTTAAAGTTTTCCAGTATTATGTTTTCAAAGTGCAATGTGCACCTTAAATAGATGCTGATCGAGTGATAGAATGACAAAAAATTGGTAAGTGCGGTTCTATTTTTAAAGACTATTTCAAAATCGCGAATTTCTAACTCAAGTTAAACTTCATTGAGTTGAGTACGCCAAAATAAGAAGAAAAAAAACATCCATTAAAACGCTCTTAAAAATATGTAAAAATGATTTTAAAAAAAAAATCAGCAAATACACCAATGTGTTTGTTTCACTGTGGTTTGTGTTTTTTTTTAAATTATTTTCAGGTATTTTTACGAGCATTTTAATGGATCTTTTTTTTGCTTACGAGCATGTACTCAGTACATAAGAGCTAGAAATTCGCGATTTTGAAATACTTTTTTAAAAATAGAACTGCACTAAACAATTATTTGTCATTTTATCACTCGATCAGCATATATTTAAGGTGCAAATTGTACTTTGAAAACTTAATATTGGGCAACTTTAAATATGAAAAATAAACATATTGCCGCGACCGTGTATTTTAGAAATTAACATTTTTCTTTAACATCGGGTCTATGGGCTCAATAGAAAAACGATGATAGCGCTCTTTGTGGAAATTTTTGGAAGTAATTTAGTGATGTAGCTTCTTAAGTGGCCGAGAGTTTTGTGACATTATTAACCAAATGACGTAACGGTCGTGACCGACATTATTTACTGTCTAAAAAGTGACGACGGCCTGTTGATGTATGGCATCGGGTGTCACTGTGTCGGCAACCTGTGCTCAGATCCGGTCCTTGTGGTTTTTTAAAGGGCGGAACGGGGTCAAACTTCGGCACCCGTCTTAAATAGAACCTTGTGTTAAAGTAAACTCTTGACGTACTTATGACTTTTTTTTACTGGCTAAGAGTGGCGACGGTCCAAGGCCTGTTTACATACTTCTGTACTATGGCATCGGGTGTCTGCAATCCGTGACCAGATCCGACCCCCTGCTGCGGTTTTTTTCTGGGCTCAACGAGGCCGAACTTAGGCACCCGTCTTCTGTAGAACCTCGTGTTAAAGTTGACTGTAAAATGCTCGCGATCACGCCCAAAGGGAGTAAACCCAGCTTGTGGCAGTTGTAACTTAAGGCTTATTCCCATTACAACGTTTGCTACTACTGCATTACTGCAAAATTACTGAACTATTTCCCGGTCGGTTAGGACCCGGCAGAGTGGTGGGCAACCCCGGGCCAACTTGTGACCTACCGTGGACAAAACTGACCGACCGTAGTCAAAAGTGACTACGGGGCACCCGTAGTTAGCACCCATAGGTTGGGTAACGGTAAAAAGAGTTACGCCTCAGGGGAGTAAACCCCCGACAAAATTATGACTTTTGTAGTCCGGGTTTGTTGTCATTTTAGTAGAGAGAAGTACCACATGAGCCAATTAAAACACTCACGGATTTTTACGTTTTTGTTCCCGAGTAGTTTTCTCGTTTGCCACAAAAAACAACCTAGACGGCTATTGAGGAAACTAAAAATATATAATACTTCTTATGATTGGCTGATAGAAGAAACATTTTCACTGACTGGCTGTAATGTACATGTTGTAACACCCTGTAGTTTTTCCTCCCTCTATTTGGGTAGCTTTGGGGTCCTTCGTACCCCAAGTGCCACATTTCCACCCTTTCTACTACACTCTAGAACAGGGCCGTCATTTCAGTTTTTTCCAGGGGGGGCAAAACTTGACCGACTTGCTAATTTTTGTATATACATGTATGCAGGCTAGTGCTGCAAGATGTGTACATATTGCCATTTGAAATAAATTAGGTTTTGATGGATTTATTTATACATGTATTTGCAAGAAATTTGAAAAAATATGCACAAACTCTAGTTATAACATATGTATATACTGATTGAAATAACAATTGTTTTAAAGGGGGGGGCAAATGCCCCCTTGCACCCCCCAAATGACGTCCCTGCTCTAGAACCCCAAAGCATCTGGTTATATAGTGGTTCCGGTATCGGCAGATGGATACCTGTCGATGCACGGTATCGTGGGCATGGGTGAACCTAGCTGCATAGGTGCACACAGGCCATAACCAGGTAGCACACATATGTTGGCCCAATGTGGAAATTTGGTCGTAATGGTTGGTTATTGGTCTGGTTGGCTGGCCAACCTCTTACCAATGGTTGGTCATAAGTTGGATGGATATAGTTGGGCCAACAGTTATTTATGACAAGTTTCCTACACATTGACAACGATTTTCCAACACATTTTCACCATATTCGTTATATGTTGAATACTGACCGTATTCCAACATTAAAGTGACGTTGGTCAAAAATTGGAAAAACCACATGAAGCCAATCTAAATTAATAACTAATTTCCAACTCAGTAACAACAGACAATCAACCGTTGGGCTTTCGTTGGCTGGCCAACTATAAAATGACGTTGGGCAAAAATTGGATATACAACAAAAATCCAACTTAATGTAATGACTAATTTCCAACTAAATAACAACTGAAAATCAACCGTTGGCATTTTGTTGGCAGGCCAACGGTAAAATGACGTTGGTCGAAAATTGGATAAACAACAAAAATCCAACTAAAATTACTGACGATTTTATAACCCTGTAACAACGGACAATCAACCGATGGGCTTTCGTTGGCTGGCCAACAGTAAAATGACGGACAAAAATTGGATAAACAAAAATCCAACTTAATGTAATGACTAATTTCCAACTAAGTAACAATGGAAAATCAACCATTGGCGTTTTGTTGGCAGGCCAACGGTAAAATGACGTTGGTCGAAAATTGGATAAACAGCAAAAATCTAACTAAAAATACTGACGATTTTACAACCCTGTAACAACGTACATTCAACCGTTGGGCTTTCGTTGGATGGCAAACAGTATTAAATAGTACTAAAAACGTTTGGATATGTGAGTTGGAAAAACGTATTTTTATGTCGAATTTCAGACACATTTTCAACGTTTTTCCGACTGATTTCCAACGTTTATTATATCTTGTTCCAATGACTATTTTACAACCATTATGCAACCAATAATCAACTGAAAGCAACCGTTGATTTAATGTTGGTTGATCAACCTTAAATCAACGTTGTTAAATAGTTGGATTGGTAACGCAAATCCAACATTGATGTCCTACTATTTTCCAACAATAATACAACCAATAATCAACTGAAAATCAACAGTTGATTTATTCAAGTGGGATATGCAATGATAAATCAACAGTTGATTATCATTGCATGTCCAAAATGAAAACAACGGGAAGCATATGGGAAAAACCATACATATATGTATTTTTATCTTTTGATATGTCTTAAAATATATAGTTGTAATATGTAAATGAAGTGTCATATACACTGTGAACGGGAAACAAAAACCATTTTTTTAATATTAGTGTTCATTTTTCTATTTATTATAGAAGTTCGTTTTTTTTTTCCGTTCACAGTGTATTTATAAGAATACTTCATTTATGTATATGCAACTTAAGATTAGACTCTTTATAGTTTAGATTAGTCTCTATAGTTTCCAAGCCTAATAAAGCCTTATTTAACAAGCTCCGAACAAGATGTCATCGTGGCCTAGTGGGTAAGTGACTGGATGTGGACATTGGTGTGGGCATAAAGGACACAAGATCGAATCCCTGCTGGTTCTGGTAAATACTAATTAGTGTTTAAAATGTTTAAAAGTATGTCACTGGCTTGGTATGTATAAGGAAAACTTGGACAATTAAGATTCTCGTTTTTAATTTTTTAGTTTTTAATTAATGCTCTTAATTCACAACATCGATTAAACGTTGGCGTTCCGACGTTGAATCAACGTCGGTAACGTTGGTAAATCGTTGGCACAAGGTCAGAAATGGACGTTGGTAAACAGCTGGTGAGCAGTCATAAACTGATGTTGGTAAATGGTTGGTGTATGGTCAGCAATAGACATAGGAAAGTGGTTGGCAAAATGGTTGGCCCAAAGTACTCACCTATGACAAATTTCTTAATAAAATGCGTTGGTAACACGTTGTCCAACGATACAAAAAGGGGGTGGGCCAACAGCTGATAAAGACGTCTGACCAACATATTCGTTAAAATCTGCTCAACGTTGGCCCAACTAGTTTTTGCTACCTGGGTAGGTATAAAGGTCCGTGTTTCGATAGATTCAGGGTATATTCCTTGATGATATCAAAACTATGAAATAACTCATTCAATGGTGCGGTGTCTGAGCAACACCACAGTTTGTAACTCTTCTCTGTTTGTTGTACTTAAATGATTGCGTACAATAAACCAGTAAATTGACAATCTGCATTCGTCTCTCCTGTCTTCATTTATTCTTTTCCATGCAGCCAACTGTGTCCAAAGGAAATACCACAGGGAATGACCCCAGCACCGTTAGGAAACAATCCTGAATCATACATACAGATCATCCAGACTTGCATCCCGTAACAGTTTACTGTTACAATGTGAACTGCAGTTAAGTAATCATAGTTCAGTAATTTTGCAGTAATGAAGTAATAGTAGTAGCAAATGTTGTAATGGAAATGAGCCTTATACCTTCGACACACATGCACAGTTAAATGCATTTAAAATATATTAAACACATTCTACAGAGCCCGGTGAAGAACAAACGGACAATATGTCTTATTCCATTTATTCAGCTAATAATCTCAAAATATTGAGTTAATACTTAAATATTAATATATACTAGTGGGGTAACCCGTCATAAATGATGGGAGCAAAATTCACAGGCAATTGTGCTCAGCATTAGAATTTTTTTTCCTCTGTCCTTTTATGACGTCAGACCAAGTAACAAACCAATTAGATATTGATGACGTTCAAAAAGGGCTGAGCAAAAGAAATTCTAATGCTGGGCGCAATTGCCTGTGGTAAACTGTAGTTTAATTTTGCTACTATTATCCTCTCCCCTTTTTATATTTGAAAGAGAAAATGAGTTTTTCATTTTCTCTGGTGTGCGCATGCGTGTCATTTGTTCCTTTTTTACTCCTTTCATTTCAATTTCAGTCACCCCTCTCACTTTTTCCCCCTCCACGTTTCTCTCTCTCTCATCCCCCCTTCTACACTTTCCAACCTTTCCCCTCTCCAATTTAATATCATGGGGTTCTTGGATGGCTTGAAAAATCTCGAAAAATCTCTGCAAAGAGCGCCAGCATCGTTTTTCTATTGAGCTCATAGACCCAATATTAAAGAAAAAATGTTAATTTAAAAAACACAGTCGCGGCAATATGTTTATTTTTCATATTTAGTGATAGAATGACAACAAATTGGTAAATGGAGTTCTATTTTTAAAAACTATTTCCAAATCGCGAATTTCCAACTATTATGTTACACTCTATTGAGTACTCCCAAATAAGAAAAAAAACATCCATTAAAATGCTTGTAAAAATAACTTTAAAGAACAACAAAAAATCAGCACGTGCGCCAATGCTCTGGCTTCACTGTGGTTTAATTGTGGATATTAAAATTTTAAGTATTTTTCCAAGCATTTTAATGTATGTTTTTTTCTCATTTGTGCGTCGGCCTACTCAATGGAGTTTAACATAAGAGTTAGAAATTCGTGATTTTGAAATAGTTTTTAAAAAATATAACGGGACTTCCCAATGAGCTATATGTCCAATAAGCGCCACTGTAGTGGCAGTAGGCTAAAAGAGACGAAAACCTTAACATCCCTGCACTGGTAAGCTTTTATCCCGTTTTTTTCACAAATTACTTGCCCAATTTTCGTGAATTCTTGAAAAAATAAAGACAAAAGTACGTAATTTAACATCCATGCATTAGTTTTTTTTTAATATTTCACATTGTTTTGTTGTTTTCTATGTTTGTTCTGAACGTTGCTATTAAACCGAAACTTTTAACGCCAATAGAGATTTCAATAAGTCGGTAAGTTCTTTTGTTTATTTCTTGTAAATTACTTGCCCAATTATCGTGAAATTTTAAAGAAATAATGAAAAAGAAGTAGTTTTATGATTAATCATTGTTTAATTAAATGTTCTTCATGTTTGTTTGTTTTTTATGTGTTATTCAAAAAATTCACTTCAACTATTGAGAGTAGGGTTCAGAATAAAACATTGAAAACAAACAAACAACGAGGGACATTAAAAAAACCAATGCCTGATTGTGAAACTACGTACGTTTTTCTTTATTTATTTAAAATTTCACGATAATTGTGCAAGTAATTTACAAGAAAAATAAGCAAAAGAACTTACAGAATTATTGAAATCTACATTGGCTTCCATATTAAAAGTTTAGGTTTAACAGCAACGTTCAGAATAAAACATCAAAAATAACAAAACAATGTGAAATATTAAAAAAAATTAATGCAATGATGTGAAACTACGTACTTTTGTCTTTATTTTTTCAAAAATTCACGAAAATTGGGCAAGTAATTTGCGAAAAAACGGCAAAAAAACTTACCTGTGCAGCGATTTTTCCTATGGTAAAGTTTCGTCTGCTGACCCCCTGACCCTTCTATGGGCGCTGAATAGAGAAACGTTGCTAGCGCTTTCTGCGGAGTTTTTTCGAAGTAATTTTGCGAGATGTTTCTTCTTATAAGGCTTGAAGCAACGATCTATAAAGAATAGATTGGCAATTTCATAGACATCAGCGCCCCCAAACTGAGGCTACTGCAGCTAGGCACCGCCATGATAGTTATAGGCAGAAAGGACAGTGATCAGCTGTCAAATACATTAGGGCAGATGGGCAGAAAAGGCAGAATTTCGTTATTTCTGGGCAGGTCGCGATATTTTTGGGTACTACCTGCCAACAGTGAAAAAGCGAATGACTGTAACAGCAACAGCTAACTAACAGCTAACCAAATTAATTATTTTCAAAGGCCATTGAATAAATCACATTTATGTACGTATTTTATTATTCATGTTAAATATGTGTATTTTGGTATTCCCAGATAGAATACAAGTATGCCAAGATAGAGGCCAAACAGCAGGTAGCCTTAGCAAAGCATAAGAAATATGCGGACATGTATGCCAAGTTAGGTACCAGAGCAGGAGAAATGGCAGTATATAGAATAGCTAGGGCTCGGGAGAGGAAAGGCAGGGATATTGAAAAGGTGGTGAGTGTCAAGGATAATGGGGGCAAAGTATTGTGGGGTAGGGAGCCAGTACGAAACAGGTGAAGGAATATTTTAGTACGCTTATGAATGAGGGGGTAGAGCATGAACCTTTCACTGGAAGAAATAATGATGGAGAAGAAGTGGAGGAGGTTAGGGCTGAGGAAATTCTTCAGGCATTGCAAAAAATGAAGCTAGGGAAGGCTTTAGGGCCAGATGGGATACCAGTAGAGGTGTAGAAGGTCTTGGGGATTGTTGCCATTTCCTGGCTCACAAAGTTATTCAATAGATTGGCTATGGGGGATAGAATGCCAGGTGCATGGCGGGACAGCTGGTTAGTGCCTATTTTCAAAGAGAATAGTGATGTCCAGGAATGTGGGAACTATAGAGGTATTAAATTGATGAGTCATACGATGAAGCTTTGGGAGAAAGTAATTGAAGCTCGACTACGGGGTAAAACTGCAATTGGGGGAAGTCAGTTTGGGTTTATGCCACGAAAATCCACAATGCACCCTATTTTTGCCGTAAGGCAAGTTATTGAGAAGTTTCGGGCTGCCAAGAAAGAGTTACACATGGTATTTATAGATCTAGAGAAAGCCTATGACAGAGTACCACGGAAGTTATTGTGGGAGGTCTTACAGAAGAAGGGTGGTGGGTGAGAGGTATATAGATATGGTGAGGGACATGTATAGGGATGCACGGGCAAGCGTTAAGACTGCCTGGGGGTTCTCTGATAGTTTTCGTGTTAGGATTGGTGTGCACCAGGGCTCAGCACTTAGTCCATATCTATTCATTTTGGTCCTGGATGAGTTACTGGCAGGGGTGAGGCAGGAGGTCCCCTGGTGTATGCTGTTTGCAGATGACATAGTCTTAGTTGGGGAATCCAAAATGGAACTCGAGATAAGGTTAGAGGAGACTAGGAATGCCTAGGAATCAAAGGGGTTGAAAATAAGTAGGGCAAAAACGGAGTACATGAAATTTCAGTGGGATGGGGAAGAACAGTTGAATGAGGGGATTAGACTTGGGGACAGTTTAATGCAGCAGGTGCATGACTTCAAATATTTAGGATCTGTGCTGCAAGATGATGGGAGCTTAGACTTAGACATCACAAATCGGATAAAAGCAGGTTGGCATAGGTGGAGGCAGGCTAGTGGGGTTTTATGTGACAGGAAGTTACCTATAAAATTGAAGGGAAAGTTTTATAGGACAGTAGTCAGACCAGCTATGTTGTATGGGTCAGAATGTTGGGCAATCAAGAAGGTGCATGAGGATAGAATGCAGGTAGCTGAGATGAGAATGCTAAGGTTTATGAGTGGGGTGACCAGAAGGGATAGGATCAGAAATGATTTTATTAGGGGTAGTGTAGGGGTAACAAATATAGTAGAAAAGATGCAGGAAAATAGGCTGCGGTGGTTTGGGCATGTCCTCAGGAGCGGAGAAGATGTTCTGCTGAGGCAGGCAATGAACTTAGACCTGGGAATAAAAGGGGGTAGAGGAAGACCCAAGCAAACCTGAGACGTGGTAGTAAAACGGGATATGGTGGCATGTGGGGTCACTGGGGGCTTGGTGCAAAATCGGAACGAGTGGAGAGTTAGAACCAGCAAGGCCGACCCTGCTGCTTGCGAGATAAGGTACAGGAAATGATGATGATGATGATGAATTGTGTGAAATAAATAATTAAATTTTATTGTATTGTATTCAGTATAATTTTACGAGTAGGTTACATAAATAATGAACAAATACATTAAATGTGCAGTTCCTTTTCTGAAAAAAAAAATAAGAATATATGAGTTTGCTATGAGCAGCCCATTGGCACTAGCGTTTGGAGGCTTGTGTTTTTTCATAGCGCATGCGCATTGCCATCTCGGTTGGTTTGTATAGGAAAGTGATGGCAGATTTGCGTTAGCAGCGCCATCTATTGATGACCAATGGAAACTGCCAACGTCTTATAAGGGGCACCGTAGTTTCCATTGGTCATCAATAGATGGCGCTACTAACGCAAATCTGCCATCACTTTCCTATACAAACCAACCGAGATGGCAATGAATGCGCATGCGCTATGAAAAAACACAAGCCTCCAGACGCTAGTCCCATTGGCAATTAAAAGCTTTTTGACTTTAACTGTTATGGCCGCCGTAGTGTTCAATTCGCCTCAAAATAGCGTCTTAACTGCCAATCTATTCTTTATAGATCGTTGGCTTGAAGCGTTACAACATTAAATTATGATGCTTTAGATAAAGCGCCATAAGTTAATGTTTGTAGCGCTTCAACCTTAAGAAATAGAAGTCTAATAAAACGTTGTGAATAAAATTATTTGATTTTATTGTTGTTTCCTGGGCGGCCATTGTCTTATTATATATTTTTGTTGCAGCTGAAAGGAGGGATACGAAAGCATAAATAATCATCGTATTTTTTTTTTGGATGATTTTGTGTGTGTTGTTATGTGAACGTGTGTGTTGTAAATAATCCGTGTTTTACCGTCTTCTTTTCATCTGCAGGAAAACAAAATTTCAACGAACAAAAATCGTATTTCTAAAAAAACAGCAACAAAAAAAAAAAAAAAAACGGGGGATCAATGGAAGGAGATCGCAATTACGGTTTATTCAGCAGAACAATTTCGTTCATATCTTAAATTGCTTATATATTATTATTTTCACAGCAACAATAACAACAACATCAACCGAGAATCGGAAAAAAAAAAATCTCAAATCTCTCTCTGGCGAGATTTTTTTTTTATTTTCCTACATTCCATATTATTCGTGCATCTTGTCTCAGTAATTTGTTTTGAAATTTTGTTTCTATATTAACAGATTGTATTTCTGCCTTTAAATTGTGTTTAGCAGAGGAAGAAAAACAAAAGCAACAAACAAACAAACAAAAAAAATGTTACATTGAAGACAGAAAAGAACAAAAATAATAATCGTTCGTCAAAGACCCTGAAAATTGGGTATCTTTTTTATTTTTGGCGGATTTTCTATTCGCGTTGTGTATATATATATTTTTTTTAAAAAAAATAATCGTGTTATCTATGTAAATTAAGAGCGTTTATTACCATTTTTTTTAAATCGGTCTTTAAAACTGGCGGCCCCACAGAATATGAACGAATACCAATGGTACGTAAGAAGAAGAAAATGTAATAATTTCTACTTGTCTTGTCATTTCTGTAAGATCGTTTTTTATTGGGAGGAAGGGAGCGGAGGAAGAGGAGAGTGGGTGGGAGGTAAGAGTGTAATGTGTTATTGATAAGAGTTAATCGAACGCGAGCCGTTCCTGTCGCTGCTGCTGTTGGTCAATTATTAACCGAAAAAAAAAAACCGGAAATGGAACATTTTTTATTCAAAAGTTTTAAAGAGAGCTTGCTTGAAAAAAAAAAAAAAAAAAAGGTTGATGTACGTCAATGTCGGCGTTCGACTCGAATGCATTCATTGTCTTTTTTTTGTTTTCCTTCCTTTCCTCCCACCCCCTTTATATTTTTCTGTTCCGTACAATGAACTTTTCCTGACCCCTCCAGATGATGAAGTGATGGCAAGGGGAAGGACATTGAGGGTGAATCTCGTACGGTATGGCAAGCCATTTTAGTTATTATCCGCGTTTTACTGGATTGTCAGATTTTAATTCTATTCTGGGAATCCAGTAAAACGTGGATAAAAGAGTAAAATGGCTTTCCATACGTACGATCTGCTGTGAATCTATGTGATTTTTTGTGAATCTCATACATGATTTTCTTCAATGTCGCCCCCCTTGTGTGACGGTCGTTCTCATCGTTTGTGATTTTTGTTACGAGTTCAACACACAGGCATCTTCTTGGCCCAGCAGTAAAATTTTGTTGGCCCGGCCCTTTTATGAGGGTCAAACCTAAATATCAACTGATTAGAAATTGGAAAGGGCGGGGCACGTGACATCAGAACAAGTAACAAATCAATTAGAAATTGATGACGCTCATAAAAGGGCGGGACCAACAAAGTTTTTTTACTGCTGGGCAGAGATGCACTTGGAAGTATCTGAAACTCTGGTAGGAGACTGTTATGTGGCTCTCTCTGGCGTCACGTTCTTGGTTGTTTTTTGTTTATGTTAAATATTAGGTGCATTGGAAAACACCTAAGTTGCAGATGCGTTTTTACACGGAGCGCTGCAGACGACTGTTGCAAAAAAAATTTTCGCCCTTTTAAATTATGCCATGTTTCGCGCACCATACTCTAATAATTAAATTATTGCCGCTACAAGAGGGCGTTTGTGATAGAATTTAATCATTAGCGTATGGTGCGCGCAACATGGCATAATTTAACATGGCCGAATAAAAGATAGTAAAAGTCGACATGTCGAGATTAAAAAAAATTGCAAAAGGAACAGGCTAATCGTACGTCACTAGGTGATACAGGCAGTCATTTAGAAATGGGGACGAACACAAGTTGGCTCCGCCCTTTTTATGACGACTGGCAACTTCTAATTGGTTGGTTATGTAGTCTGACGTCACATGCTCCGCCCTTTTCAACGTCGAACCACACAACAAACCAATTAGAAGTTGCCGGTCGTCATAAAAAGGGCGGAGCCAACTTGTGTTCGTCCCCATTTCTAAATGCTTGTCTATTTGACCTACACTTCAGAAGTGTAGGTCACCTAGTGACCTACGATTAGTCTGCCCCTTTGCAAAAATCCTCTGCAGGGCTCTATACCGCAGAGCCCTGCAGAGGACTGTTGCAAAGGGACAGACTAATCTTGCCAAGTCGAAATTAAAGTCGGTATGTTTTTTTTTTTTCAGTTTCTTTTTATTCGGCCATGTAAATTGTGCCATGTTGCGCGCACCATACTCTAATAATTAAATTATGACTGCAAGACGGCGCTTGCAATAATTTAATTATTAGAGTATGGTGTGCATAACATGCCCGTGGGGGTAGTTGGTCCCCTATCGGGTGCCTCCCCAGGTGGCGGATAGGGGAATGCCCGCCAGATATGGAGGGTACTGAGGGCATAAAATACTCAGGGCAGACCAAAACCAAACCACGCCATTGCCGGTCCCCCAGCCCGGGTGCAAAAGTGGAGGGTCGACGTCAGGTTGGCAGCCGGTTGTAAAGATTTGCCAAAACATATGATGTTGGTTCGAAATAGTATTCCGAATATGGCTAGGGCGTCCCCCGCCATAAGCGACGCGCAGCTGCAACGCCCGGTGGCTGTGACAAATTGGCAAGGGCTACCCCACAGTGGACGGGTGGGGCTAAAGAAGCGAGTCCAGCACCAACAACAAGGAGGTCTTGGAAGTAGTGGTAGAAGTGGAGGTACTAAACTTAGGTTTGGCACCTGGAATATAGGGAGTTTGACAGGGAAGACTAGGGAGTTATCTAGTGTTCTAAAGGCTAGGAGGGTAAATGTTGCATGTCTGCAGGAGACAAGATGGAAAGGGGATAAATCCAGGGACATTGGGGATGGGTATAAATTAATTTATGCAAGTAGTGAGGAGGGTAGAAATGGAGTGGGAATTGTCCTAGATCAGGAACTCAGACATAGTGTGGTTGAGGTTAGGCGGATAAATAGTAGGCTGTTAGTAGTAAAGGTAGTTTGGGGTGGCATTGTTATAAATGTAGTTAGTGCATATGGCCCCCAGGTTGGATTAGATACAGCCAGGAAGCTAGCATTCTGGGAACAGTTTGATGACCTAATGTTGGGCATGAGTAGGAAGGAACGGGTCATAATTGGTGGGGACTTTAATGGACATGTAGGTAGAAATAGGGAAGGGTATGAAGAGGTACATGGTGGGTGGGGCTATGGAGAGCGAAATAAAGAAGGGGAGAGTATCCTGGAGGCAGCAGTGGCACATAAGTTAATTTTAGCAAACACACTATTCCAGAAGCGAGAGGAACATTTGATTACTTTTAAGAGCAGGGCAGGAGAATCCCAGATTGATCTCTTCATGATTCGGAGTGAGGATAGAAACGAGTGCAAGGATTGTAAAGTGATACCGAGTGAAAACTTAGCGGGACAACATAGGCTAGTAGTGTTAGACCTAAAACCTAGGGGTGCAAAACAGGTGGTCAGACATAGAGGACAAACAGCAATTAGGTGGTGGGCATTACCAGACAAGGTGGAAGAGTTTAAGAAAATGGCAGGTAAGATAGCATGGGATTTAGATGGCACTGCAGGAGAGCTGTGGACAAGGGTAGCACAACAGATCCGTGATTGTGGAAACGAGGTACTAGGGACAGTACGAGTAGGGGGGTCTCGATTAGACAGAGAAACTTGGTGGTGGGATGAGGAGGTACAGATGGCAGTTAAAAAGAAGAAAGATGCTTTCAAGACTTGGTGGCACGATGGAAGCAGGGAGGCCCAGATAGAATACAAGCGTGCCAAGATAGAGGCCAAACAGCAGGTAGCCTTAGCAAAGCATAAGAAGTATGCGGACATGTATGCCAAGTTAGGTACCAGAGCAGGAGAAATGGCAGTATATAGAATAGCTAGGGCTCGGGAGAATAAAGGCAGAGATATTGAAAAGGTGGTGAGTGTTAAGGATAATGGGGGCAAAGTATTGTGGGGTAGGGAGCCAGTACGGAACAGGTGGGGGGAATATTTTAGTAAGCTTATGAATGAGGGGGTAGAGCAGGAGCCTTCCACTGGAAGAAATAATGATAGAGAAGAAGTGGAGCAGGTTAGGGCTGAGGAAATTGTTCAGGCATTGCGAAAAATGAAGCTAGGGAAGGCTTTAGGGCCAGATGGGATACCAGTAGAGGTGTGGAAGGTCTTGGGTAATGTTGCCATTTCCTGGCTCACAAAGTTATTCAATAGATTGGCTATGGGGGATAGAATGCCAGGTGCATGGCGGGACAGCTGGTTAGTGCCTATTTTCAAAGGGAAGGGTGACGTTCAGGAATGTGGGAACTATAGAGGTATTAAATTGATGAGTCATACGATGAAGCTTTGGGAGAGAGTAATTGAAGCTCGACTACGGGGTAAAACTGCAATTGGGGGAAGTCAGTTTGGGTTTATGCCAGGAAAATCCACAATGCACCCTATTTTTGCCGTAAGGCAAGTTATTGAGAAGTTTCGGGCTGCCAAGAAAGAGTTACACATGGTATTTATAGATCTAGAGAAAGCCTATGACAGAGTACCACGGACGTTATTGTGGGAGGTCTTACAGAAGAAGGGGGTGGGTGAGAGTTATATAGATATGGTGAGGGACATGTATAGGGATGCACGGACAAGCGTTAAGACTGCCTGGGGGTTCTCTGACAGTTTTCGTGTTAGGATGGGTGTGCACCAGGGCTCAGCACTTAGTCCATATCTATTTATTTTGGTCCTGGATGAGTTACTGGCAGGGGTGAGGCAGGAGGTCCCCTGGTGTATGCTGTTTGCAGATGACATAGTCTTAGTTGGGGAATCCAAATTAGAACTCGAGATAAGGTTAGAGGAGACTAGGAATGCCTTGGAATCAAAGGGGTTGAAAATAAGTAGGGCAAAAACGGAGTACATGAAATTCCAGTGGGATGGGAAAGAACAGTTGAATGAGGGAATTAGACTTGGGGACAGTTTAATGCAGCAGGTGCATGACTTCAAATATTTAGGATCTGTGCTGCAAGATGATGGGAGCTTAGACTTAGACATCACAAACCGGATAAAAGCAGGTTGGCATAGGTGGAGGCAGGCTAGTGGGGTTTTATGTGACAGGAAGTTACCTATAAAATTGAAGGGAAAGTTTTATAGAACAGTAGTCAGACCAGCTATGTTGTATGGGTCAGAATGTTGGGCAATCAAGAAGGTGCATGAGGATAGAATGCAGGTAGCTGAGATGAGAATGCTAAGGTTTATGAGTGGGGTGACCAGAAGGGATAGGATCAGAAATGATTTTATTAGGGGTAGTGTAGGGGTAACAAATATAGTAGAAAAGATGCAGGAAAATAGGCTGCGGTG